>JAOXJP010018261.1:0-17430 GCA_025762735.1 Platanus orientalis | reverse complement strand
GGATACTAGCAGTATATTCATAGCAGCTCCATTGTCGACTAGAACCATGTTCACAGGCTAACCCTCCATGTGCATTTTTATGCATAAGGGCTTTAAGTGTTGGGTCATGCCTTTAGAGGGCTTATCAAAGATAAGCTTACTAGACGCTTCTTTATTTTCAGTTCAGGCTCGACTAGTTTTGGAGTCTCGTCCTCGAGCTCAATTGCAACAGGCTTTTCAGTAATAGTACTCCAATGTTCCTTATCGACTTTAGAGGTCTGATTTTGCTGAGCTTTAAATTCTATAGGAAAAGTGAGGATCATATTACAGTCAGCCACTATGCTTAGAAAACTACCAAAACAAAGTGTAGTCGTATTTCGGTATCTCTTAAGAGATCATTTGCGAGAGGCTCTGATGGTGTGAAGGAATCTATAAATAAGCTTTCATCACAAAAAACTCCGAAGTCATCCTCATCAGAGGGTGTGTCCACCATGTCTGCCCAGGAGAGGCAATCTAGTCGATGATCTTCTTTCCCCTCCCCAGGGGGAACAAATGCTATTGGTGGCTCGTCTTAGTCAGCCTTCTTAGATTTCTTAGAATTTTTGAGCTTTCGGAGCTTCTTGCCAATGAGTACTTGTGCATTGTTTGTGGTTCTTGACTATCCATAGTGTCGAAGGTAGGATAACATCCTCTTTTGATGTTTTTATGCTCTTTTTTGCCTAATTTCCCCTCTTGTACCACATCGACCTGATTGACAACGAGGTAATTTTTGTCTTATTTGTTTCCCTTACCTACTTGAGGTGTTTCCTGTCATGATCGAGCCCTTTGATATGAATTTGAGGCTTGGTCACCTTGGTGTAACATGGTCTGCTATCTGAGCCATCTCCTATTTGGGTTCTCCCTTTTCTTTGGCCCATTTGTTGGGTCTCCAATTCTTTCTCTATAGAGTCCTAGTCCCCTTTGTATATCAAGGGGGATTTCTCTTCCTTTTAGAGGATTCTATCAATCAGGAACCTTCCAGTTCTGACCTTGGGGTTGTTTCCATAAGTCAGACTATTATCTAGCCACATCTTTCGCATAGGTAGAAGTCTTCATCATCAACTTCAAAATTTTCCGCATTTTTGTTGACTTTCGGCTCCCATGTCATTACCTCAGGCTGGTCGAACAGTGCACTTCTTTTTTCAGCCATTTGTGTGACCCCCTCCGATACTGACACCTTAGACAATAAGTGGCGAGTAGCCTGGGGTACCCTTACAGAAGTGACCACATTTGTAAATGTCATGCCTTCATGAGGTTTGTTATTCAACTCTTTGTTATTTAAGGTTCAGTTTATAGTGATCATATCGACATCTACCAACTTTGGAAAAGGGTTTGTGTCTACTTTCATGGCCTCAGTCTTGTTAGGGAACCAAAGCAATTTCTTGTTAATTCTCTCTTGGATGACGTTGCAAAATACTACGCATTTGTTGGTCGAGTGGGTAAAGGAGTTATGCCATTTACAATAACTCCACCCACGTAATTCATCTTGGTTTGGAATTTTATGTTTTTCAACCAATTTGATTTTCTTGGCTTTGAGTAACAAATCAAATATTTGATCTGCTTAGTTTAGGTCAAAGGAATAGCTTTTCATAGCAACTACTAGCCTATTTGACTCCTCGTCTTGGGAGTTTTTTCTGGCCAAAGCATGGCATGTAAAGGGTATATTTCCTACAAATAATTTGGCCTTGTAGTTTGGGTCTTGGTAGTAGGTCCTGTATTGACACATTATGTAATTGGTTTTCTTCCCTAAAGATGCCCTCATATTGCGTGGCTCTTTTTGATAATTCGAATAAGTCTAAGAATGTCATTCCCTTGAACTTCTTTCTCAATTCAAAATTGAGACCATCTTGGGCTAATTTCACAAACTCGACCTTAGGAAGACCACTGCGGCACCTTGATTTGGATCTTTTGAACCTCATAATAAATTATTTAGTCTTTTCCTTCGGTTGTTGTTTTAGTTTGGCCAAATTAGCCATTGACACTCCTAGGTCTGCTTGAGCAAAATGGGATTATAATTTATCCTCTATTTCTTCTTAGCTTTGAATCAAATTAGGTGGGAGATTTGTGTACCATGTGAAAGCTTGTCCCGTCAACAAATTATAGAATAGCCTAAGTTTATAATACCCTTGATTTGAGAATTCTCCACATAATGTGGTGAAGCGGTTGATGTGTTCCATGGCCATTTATTGTCTTCACCTGAAAATGTGGAAAAGTTAAGTATTTTGTACGCTCGAGGGAACTCATAGTCTCTTTCGATATGTTCTGGGTAGGGCTTCCTATAGGTGGGTCACATAGTGCACCTAAGACTAGGCTCATAGAGGACACCACTCACATGCTCATGAGTATTTAGGGTATACCCTTATGGCACTGTGCCGTATGGATGTCCTTGGGGTTGGTATGCCCCTTGGAATGGCAGAGGCTTCATATTAGGCCCTACGCTTGTACCACCACAGTCATTGGGATCCAAGAAAGGATTACCCCAATAGTTTAGTGGTTCAGTCCTCCTATTAGGCTGAGGATTTCATCCTACATATGCATATTCGGGGGTGATTGGCCCGTTAAAATGTATCCCCAACCTTGAGGGGCTTGGCCTCTATTGGGTGGTGGTCCTAGTCTCGAGTGACCATATTCGTTCATGTTATAGCCACATTGATCAACTCTGTACCCTTGATGGGTATTTTGGTCAGTGTAGCCATTTCTAGTGTTTGGTTGGTTGGGTCACTTGCTTTGGGGTGCGCATGGCTCGTATCGAGGTGCATCCTTGACTTAAATGTGGGGTTATCAAAAACTTTAAACCCTTTGGGCCTTACTAGTATGCTTGCCTCTCCTGGATAACCCATATAGTCTTCGGTTCTCTGTGTCTGTCCCCCCTCCATTTGAGCCACGATTGGCTTTCCAAGAGGTGGCACAAGGGTACCTTCGACTATCTGTTCTACTAGGTATTTGGGTGGTTTGTCTTGCCCCCCGAGCCCTTGTGAGGTCTCAGGGGCATTAGTTCCCTCTATAAGCCCTCTATTGCAGATGTCAGGGTTATAGTTGGAACGCATGTTCTCTACCAAGGGTTGGAGTACCCTTAGTAGGACTTCAGCTAGCATATCTGGCATCATTTGGAAATCCTTTTTGATTATCTCAAAGAGATGATTAAGTCTCCCCTCGAAGTTCTAAGATGGCTCATTCGCCTCATTACTACTCTGATTTGTAGGTTGTTTATCTTTTCAAGGTGGCATTTCAAGAATGTCTCCCACTATGGCTGCCAATCTGTTAGTTGTCAACAAAAAATATATCTATTCATTGGGTCGATCCGTGTGGATTCCCGATTCGGGTTATCAAAAGGTACAGGTTCGGTTATGCCTCTAGATTGAGGACTTTTCACAATAGAACAATAACACCCAAATTGACAAAAGATAGAACTTTCATTAACTGGAGAAGAACACAATATGAATCGAACGTATACCTTTAGATAAATTGTCATAGTCCCTCTTCTAAGGTTGAGCAAGAATTTCGTTGAATTAGAATGTGAGATACAATCGACTTGCCTGGTACAGGAATTGAGATAGACTATAAACTAAGCCTAAGTTAATTGACAGCTACTGCTACACTAGGATAAAGATAAATGATTTGATATGAGATTGATTGATTCCTTCTTCCATTGTTGCCTCTTCTATTTATAATATCTTTCTCAATAGCCTCATTGTGACCATGTTTGCTTCCAACTACTTTTCGGTTTGAGTCGTGGATATCCCATTCTCTAACTGGTTCAAATCATGGGTTCCCCACTCACGAGTCAGTTTGCTCATTATTTACATATGGAACAACTGTTGCGTATTGTTGAGCTTTAAACCTTCCATCTCCCATCTGATGTGTTATACTCGATAACTGTCCGATGAGTCATAGCTCCTTGCCACGTGTCATTTATTGATTGTGGCCTAACAGGTCCAACACGAGTTGAGTACATTTTTCTTTCTTTCATTTTTATTTTTATTTTATTTTAGAATGAGTCATCTTGTAGCTCCTTTTCGGTCAATACCCCATCCAATCCAACTGCTGCCAAACTGCCCGTAACATGAATGTTGAGAGGCAAAGGCACAAATCGTTGTGCCATTTCACCATTTCACTTCAAAATCCAGCACTCTCTTATTACTATTCTGCAAAACTCTCTCTCTTTGTCTCAACCATGTATTCATCCAATACAAATGACACTCAAAAGGAATTACCAACTTTGGTGCCCTCTGCACCACCACTACCTCCTCATTGTGATTACCCTCCAACAACCATTGGAGTTTCGATGGGTTCGACCAACCAATTCAACCCTCCAAATCCCTAACCCACTCTTCACATTCAACCCCATGCTCCATTCCCATGGTCCACCGGCCCCTATGATTGCTTCGATGATGTTAGCACCTATAAGTACTTTTCCTTGAGGAAACAACAGAATAGAATAGATGAACCACTAAACCATGCTTATTCAATCTACTCTATCATTCAAATGATGTACGTATACTCTAATTAATCATGTTTCTTCAATCATTTCTTCATATAGAAGCCCTCTTTGTCGATCTTGTTGTTCGGCTGGCTGTCAAAGGTAAGCCCTCTTTGTATCATCTTCTATATGGGTTTCATTAATGACAAATTCAGATTAACATGAATCTGTACTGTTTGTACACCTCGTTTCTTCCTAATCACAAGTCCTTTTTACAGGTTTCTTGACATGTTGCTGTCCATGCGTAACATTTGGTCAGATTACAGAAATCGTTGACAAAGGATCCATCTCTAAGCCAACTTGAATTGCTTTCTTTTTTATCTCGTGTATGGGGTGTAACTATAACATCAATCATTTATCATGTTTGTGCAGCATGTGGATTGAGTGGAGCACTTTACACATTAATCCTGTGTGTTACGGGTTGTTCATGCTTGTACTCATGTTTTTACCGATCAAAACTGAAAGGACAGTATTTCTTGGAGGAGAGACCCTGCATGGATTGTTTCCTTCATTGTTGTTGTGTGGAATGTGCTTTATGTCAAGAGTACAAAGAGCTCAAGAACCGCGGGTTCGACATGTCAATAGGCATCTCCCTCTTTCTCTCTTTTTAATCTCTTAATTTCTATGTGGGTGCTGGGTTCTTGTTAAACTTTACTTACGATACTTTTTAAATTGGTACTTGTAGGATGGCATGGGAATGAGGAAAGACATATACGAGTACTTGCAATGCTTCTAGCGGTGCAATGAGGCATGAGCCAGTGGAGTGAATAAAATGTGATGGGAAAGTGTTTGTAAAATCTATTGTGAGTACGTTGTCAATTCATTATATGAGTACAACATTAATATTGGAAATATGATCTTGGGTATGTGATGATTTGTAATGTGTGAAGTTTGATTTGTTGGGTTAGCATTTGGAATTCAACTCAAAATCTAATCCAGATACAATCTGAAGAAAAACCCGAATACGAAAAATTTCCGGGCGAAGGTGAGCAATGCGAACCATATCTAGATATGTACCATTTTCAATACCGGATTTGATCTGAACCATATCCACATATGTATTAGGGTTTTGGGGTATTTATATGTTCCGTTCTAGGGTTATGTGCGAGGGTTGAGAGAGGTTCCAAAATTGTAAATCGTCTTGGACAAGTTTTCTTCTTAATAGTGAAAGTTTTCTTTGTGGCTCCGTGGTTTTTTCCCAAACTGGGATTTTCTACGTAAATCTTGTGTTATGCATGATTTTCTTCTTTGTTTTGCTTGATGATTTTATTGCATCTTGTTTCTTCTACAAAAAAAAAAAAAAAAAAAAAGGTAAAATGATCTTAACATGATTATGATTTGGGGAAGTTGATTGGTAGGTTTTCATAGTTCTCACTTCTATAGTTGCTCCAAAAATGTTTTTTATTAACTGGGGTGTAGAAAAAAGAAGAGAAGCATAAAATTAGAGAATTAGTAATTGTGAAAATGACTAAAATTCATTATTTGATTTCATGGTTACAAGGTATGTTAGGTCATTTAATTTGATTTTTTATATATCAATCGCAATGATTCTGAAATCCAAATCTACATGATTGAACATAATTTGTTCATGTTTGAACTACTAGATTGAACATAACTTGTTCATGATCTAGATAATGGATTGAACATAACACATTGGTGAACTCAATTTTAAGATCTTAGTCTCTATTTAGAGTGTTTTCTCCCTTTCACTTTCTTTGAGTTCCTTTACCATTCTAATTCCCCATCCACCCAAGGAGGTGTTTATGAATTTGTTGTCTCTATCGACTTCACTCTTTTCATTGTTCCTCGCTTACCCTTCTTAGGATTTCATTCAGAATCTCTTTACTACTGCAGTTGTTGTAACTATAATTAGACATATATACATGGTCCAACAAAAGGAGAGCCCAATTTACCATTAGAGAACGACTTGATAGAGCTCCAGCTTATTGCAACTGGAGACTGGGGTATCTTGATGCAGCTGTTCTACATCTCCAAATGATCAATAGTGATCATGCATTAATTCTACCCAATCTAGAGAAACACAAAAGAAAGAAGAGACTGCCTTTCAGAATTGAGGTGTTGTGATTTACTGAAGAATCTTTCAAGGATACGGTAGATCAAGCCTAGAATAAATGGCTTGAAAATTCTATTGTTGAAAAAATTAGGCACTTCAAAGGAGACATCAAGCATTAGAGCAAGCGGAAGTTTGGAAACAATCAAATCAAGATTTAGAAGGTCAAGCAAGAGTTGCTAAATGTCTAAATGACAGTACCTGATGATGAGAACCTCACAAGAGAAAAATTACTGGTTGAGAAACTCAATGATCTCCTTAAAAGAGAAGAGATATACTAGATGGAAAGATCCAGACTCTCATGGATCAAGGAAGGAGATAGAAACACAACTTTCTTTCATGTCTCTACACTCAATAAAAGGAGGAAAAAATTAATCATTTCTGTCAAAACATCCTATGGAGAATTCTCTAGCGATGATAAAGAGATTATTAGAACCTACAACCAATATTTCAACTCAATATTCTCATCTAGACAACCGACCTTAATTAATCAAGAACTTATTTTCACAGACAATCCTATCTAAACATCTGGAGGCTATCCCAAGCATGGACGAAATTAAGGAGGCACCCTTCTCCATAAGTCCACTCAAAGCCCCTGAACCTGATGGAATCCCTGCAATATTCTACCAGAAGCTTTGGGACATCACTGGTAAGGATCTTGTTATGTTTGTTCAATATTCATTCAAAAATAGCAACATTCCACAGGAAATCAACAAACTGTACATTGCTCTCATCCCTAAAAAAGAAGTATTAGAATCCTTAGCTGACTATAGGTCTATTTCTCTATGCAATGTCACGTACAAGTTGATTACCAAAATCATTGCCTGATGAATCAGAACTCTTCTAGATAGACTGATATCTCCTGATCAATATGCATTTGTTCCAAAGTGGCAAATTACAGATAATATCATAATTGCCCAAGAGATCTTCCACTCTATGAAGTCTATGTGGGGACAAAATGGGGCGTTTGCCTTAAAACTTGATATGGAAAAAGCATATGATATATTGGAGTGGGATTTGATCAACATAGTGCTAAATGGTTTTCGTTTTCAAAACAAAACCCATGACTAAATCATGTCAGGGATAAAAGGAGAAAAATTCTCTATATTTATCGATGGAAACCCTAAAGGAAGCATCTCCTCCATGAGGAATCATACAAGGATGTCTTCTCTCTCCATACATCTTTATCCTATGTGCTAAAGTTCTGCCCTGACTAATTAACAAGATGATTGATCAAGGTATTTATGAAGGACTCACCAAAGATCTCACAATTAATGTTTGTGAATGATATCTTGTTATTTGAGAGGAGTAATATGCAAGATTCTAAAAATCTCAAGCTTACTCTAGAGACCTATGAGAAATGGTCAGGCCAAAAGGTGAACTACATAAAATCTGCCATTTTCTTTAGCAAGAATGTTAGTGAAGGAAGAAAATTAGAAATTATTAACTTCTTTGATGTCCATCTGATTAAAAAAGAAGATAAATATATGGGCAAGTCTCTCCTCCTAAAGGATGCCAAGAATGATACATATGAGTTTTGGATAAAAAAAATATCAAACCAATCTGAAGGAGTGAAAATCAAAATTATTGTCACAAACTGGCAAAACCACTCTAATAAAGTCAATACTAACATTTATTTCATGCTGCCATATGGCGATCAATCTCGCTCCTAAATCCATCTGCAAACAAATTAATAGCATCCAAAGAGACTTTTGGTGTAGAAACAAGAAGGCAAAGGCAAGATGTATTTGAAGGCATGAAAAAATTTTCAAGAATCAAATTCAAATGGAGGGTTGGGCATTCGAGAAATGGAAGCTATCAATAATGATTTAGTGAAAAAATTGGGTTGGAGATTTATGAAGAAACTGGATGATGGATGGGTCAAACTACTAAAGGAAAAATACTTGAGAAAGTTGAGCTTCTAGGAGACAAAACAATCCAAGTCTGCAACTTCATCATGGAAAGCAATCCTAAGCAATAGGGATCTACTTAAAGAAGATATTTGTTGGGCTATTGCAAGTAGACACAACACCAACATCTGGGATGATCCCTAGGTTCCTAGCATACTTTCTTTCAGAATCACTGAAAATATCACAGGATCTCTCAAGAAGAAGGTAGTTGAGGTAATTGACCAATCTACATGCAGTTGGAGACTGGATATCCTGATAGAATTATTCCCAACACAAGTGCTGGAAGCCATAAGGAAGATCCACCTCAGCATAGTGGATAGAAATGGGAATGATACGCTAATTCGGACTCTCATTCCATCAAGTAATTTCTTGACCAAATTAGCATACACTCAATACATGAAGAAAAAGGCCTCATGTTCCACTTATTTAGATTCCATCTCTAATAAAGTTTTCAAGGCATTATGTAAACTAAAAAATTCTCCTCAAAGGGTAGTCATTTTTATTTGGAGATGTCTACACAATGCCATTGCAATCAAAGGGAACCTAGCCAAATTCATTAGTTCATTGGACCCTTTATGTCATTTATGCAAAAAGGAAACTGAAATAGTTGATCATCTATTCTTCAACTGTGAATTTTCACAGTCAATCTGGTTTGGTTCCCCATTGGGCCTTAGAACTCATGGAAATAATAAATCCTTCCAAGAATTGATAGGAGATTGGTGTTCATTATTGCCTGATACATATGCTTTAAGTATGAGAACTCTCTTGATTTGGTCTATCTAGAAAGCTAGGAATGACAAAATCTTCAATAAGCATCATCCCCTAGCCAGCAACATCATTCACAAGGCATTCGGGATGTACAATGAGATTCTCACTACCCTCAACAACCTAATTGATGGAACACTTAGTGGAAATTCTCTATCCTCTCAAAACGGTGTAATATTAAGCCCCAATTGGTTCCCTTCAACACAAGGACACATCAAAATAAATGTGGACAGAGCCACAACACCAACTAGAGCAGTTGTATTCATTGCAAGAGATCATATGGGGTTTCTCCTTGAAGGTACATCCAAAATTATTGAGGGAGGCACTACAGAGGAAACATAAGCATGGGGCTTTCTTCTTGGATTACAACTTGTTGGAAAAATTAATGTCAATGGTTTAATCATTGAAGGAGATTGTCAACTAGTCACAAAGCTATTATAGGAAAATGATGCCAAACCACCATGGAGAATTGCAAAGATTATTCAAGATTGCAGGTTCTTACTAAGCTCTACAACTACGATTTCATATGTTCCTAGAAGCGGCAACAACGTGGCACATTACATGGCTACAAGAGCTGCAAAGGAAAACAAGGAGGGCGAATGGAAATTTGATATATTTGATGTAAATGTGAAATCTATAGGGCTATCTGAAGAGTGAAATGTACCTCACCCATTCCGTTAATCAAAGATGCAATGTTTTTTGACCAAAAAAAAAAAGAACTTTAACTTTGTAAGCCAGCACCCATCAAAAGAGGAGTTCCTCCTACCTTTTTTGTTGTTGTTGTTGTTGGGACCTGGTGGTAGAGCTCAATGTGACCACACAATTAACCATGCCTTAACCACAGAAAGTCTTTAACGATGGTGATATCTCATGTGTCGAATTGGCTCCACTTGAAACAACTTGTATATCTATGGAAGTGGAAGTGTTGGAAAATAACATGTTAACTTTCTTATTATTTCCTTGTCAAATTTGCAACTATATAAATTAATTGTTTCTCAAGGTCTTACCATGTTTTGGTGAATGCCCTAGTCTTTACACATATTTTTTTCTTATCCTTTTAGTTGCTAGGACTGAACCTCAGACCTAGGCTCGGCTTGAAGCCACAATATTTATAGTGGGCTTGGGTTGCATTGGCCTTTCCAGTTCATTCCCGTCAATGTGCAGCCCAATCCAATTGTCTGGCGTAGTTTATCATTATTTTCTTTTGATAAGGAAAAAATGGTCTTCAAGGTTCACATATCTAGTATTTCTTCTTTTCTTTTTCTTTTTTTTTTTTTGGGGGGGGGGGGCAGTAGCACAAGTAGATTTCAAACACTGTTGAAATCTCAAATGAAAAATCCAAGTTTACCTTAAATTGAAGCTTTTAAGTAACAAGAAACTTCTCTAATTCTATCTAAAAACTTGAAATAACTCAAATAACCCTACTCAATAAAAATCCACTCCAAAGGAATAAGGGCAAGAAAGTAAGTGAAATAAAAGGGAAAACATAAAGTGATTCAATTAGGTAACAATGAGACTCCTCTTCTTCAACATCTCCTTGCCTTTCTTTCTCTTTTTCCTTTTCTAGGAAGTTGTTAGCAACATGCTCTACATCAGTTCCCCCCTCTTGGACATAACTCAACCTCGAGTTGTGCTCTGGATAGTTTGACTTTTCTTGTGCATGATACTCGAACAAATCAACTACATTCAATGTTGGAGAAATGACCATGACTTCAGGAAGATCAACTACATAGGCATTGTAATTAATCTTCTTAAGTATCTAATAAGGCCCATACTTTTTATCTTTTAGTTTGTTGTATGTTCTTGCTGGGAAATGTTCTTTCCTGAGATAAACCATTAACACATTTCGATCTTTGGAAAACTTTTAATCTCCTGTGCTTGTTAGTATCTTCTTTATACTTGGCATTACATTCATCAAGATGTCTATTAACATCTTCATGCATTGTTTGTATTCTTTCAACCATATTTTCTGCTGCCATGCTCATATCTAGAAGTTTTGGCAAATTCACTAAGTCCAATGTATGCTATAGAACTCTCATATAAACAATTTAAAAAGGAGACTTTCCTGTAGATATATTCACCATATTGTTGAAAGCAAATTTTGCTCGAGCAAGAGTAAAGTCCCACTACTTGAGCTTATTCCCAACAAGACATCTAATGATGTTGACAAGTGTTCTATTCACAACCCCTGTTTATCTGTCTGTTTGTGGATGGAATATACTTGTATATTGAAAGGATGTATCAAATCTTCTCAACAATGTCTTTCAAAAGTAACTAAGAAACTTGGTATCACGATCTGAAGTGATAGTCTTTCGTACCCCATGCAATCTGACCACCTCACGAAAGAACAAGTTAGTGAAATTAGTAGCATCCATAATCTTCTTGTTGGAATAAAGTGACCCATCTTTGAAAAATTGTCAACCACCACAAACACATAATCCAAACCTCGTTGAATCCTTGGACAACCCACCACAAAATCCATGGGCAGATCCTCCCAAGGAACTTTCGATATTGGCAATGGAGTATCAAGACCAATATTTTGAGTTTTGCCTTTAGCAATGACTTGACAAAAATGACATCTCTACACAAATTTTTCCACATCTCTCTTCAACTACAGCTAGTAATATCTCTCTTCCACAAGAGAAATACTCTTGTCTCTTCCCAAGTGTCTACCTAAGCCTCATGCATGCAACTCTTTAATAACTCATTCCCTAAGTGAACACCTTGGAATACACAATTGGTTCCCATGGAAAAGGAAGCCATCCTGCAAATGAAATTATGTTGAGTGTCCCATCTAACACTTATCCCAATTATCTTTAAAATCTTCATCTTCTGCATACAGCTCTTTTAAGTAATCAAAGCCTTCAACTTCATTAGTCAGTGTAACTAATAAAGTTGCTCTTCTACTAGATGCATCTACCACTTTATTATGTTATCCCGATTTATGCTTAAAGACAAAAGTAAATTCCTGTAGAAAATTCACTCATCTATCATGCATACTGTTCATGTGAGATTGGCTACTTATAAATTTTGAGAAAATTCATCCCTTTCTTGCCCTAGTTGTCATGACTGTCACCCGAGATGTATGAGTTGGTCCAAAAACCATTCCCTTCCTAACATAAGGTGTATAGCCTTCTTAGCCCTCAATATGCAAAGGCAAAGATGGATCCTTCCTTTAGGGGTGGACCCAAGGTGGAAGGACATTTATTTGGATATCCTCAACTTCTTATTGGTCTTAAGCAACCTTATAGATTTTTTCCCTTCTTCTTTGTGCAATGTTCCATCTTCACCTTTTAGCCGGGATAAGGTCGAGGTATTGCTCCTTAGCTTCTCTTCATTATTCATGAATTTTCTTAGAGGTTCAAATCTGGTTAGTAACATGGAGTTCCTGAATTCCACATTGGCCTGAGCTTGCATTGTCTTCACAGAGCCCGGAGAGTCTTGGTAGTGAGGACTCATTTTTCTTGTTCTTGTTGGAATTTTCTTTCAACTTTTGCTAAAATGCTACTTGTAACTTATGTGTCCTTGTCCTTAACATGTCTTTTTATTAATCTTTCTTCTATTCTTGTTTAAAGGTGATGTGCTTGTTTTGGAATCCGGGTCCTTGGCCATATTAGGAGTCTTGATTGCAACTCAAGGAGTTGAACTTTCTAATAAGATAGTGAATCCCGATGGCTCCATGAGTCGCAATTGAATCCTATATTGTGATGGAATCTTGGATCGTGATTGACCTTCAGATTGCGATGGCTATTTAAATCGTGATGGATAGTCAGTTTATGAAGTTGACACATTAGTTTATCAGTCTGCGATGAACTGTTATATCATGATGACGTCTCAAATCATGAGGAGACCTTGGCTTGTGATTGATTTGTTGCTCACGGTGATGTGATTTCATGTAAAGGACTTTCAGCTTGCATTGAAGTAATTGCTAGCAATGGTGTTCTAGTTGAGATAGCATGGTTTACTCACTTCAAAAACTTTCTCTATTTTCCTTGCCGAATATGGCTTAGATTTCACCACCCATTTCATCTGAGTTGGTGAAGTTTACCTTTGTTGTTTCCTTTGAGAATTTTTGGCAGCACCTCCCCTTAGTTTGTAGGAAACTTGGAGAGTTGAAACAATCTTAATGCCATCAGTAACTAAGTCCTATTTCCAATAGCTGCACTGTCCTTAAGGGGCTCGGGCATGGCTGGTATGATGGCATAGGCATGCAAAGCCATCCCTTCTCTAGGAAGAGTGGATACAAGCTTAGCCACATGCTTGGATAACACGACCACACCTCCTCTAGGAAGAGGGCATGTCAAAGAAACCATAATAGTGACTAGACATGGTGGTGAAGACACCATTTCAGCCCATGCCTTAGGTCCCATAATATCTCGCAGGGTGGTAGTAATGATTCCTGTGGTTGCAATTTTTCAGTCAAGGTTCTTGAAATATATCAGAACGCTTGTTAATACAACAAAACAAGAAGAAATATAAGAGGAAAGTGAGGTCCCACCAGGTGTGCCAGAAATTTGTAACACCAAATTTTGTTCTCAAGGAATCCTAAAATTGAAAAATGTTTGAATTACCCAACCATATTGGAGATGGTTTATTTTTTTATGTGGAGACTCTCACTCTAATCCCTCCTTAGAGAGCTTGTTAATAACTGCTGTTTAGCACAACAAACCTATTAATTTTTACTTGTTACTCCATTTGTAAAGAAACCAAGAATGCACTAAGTATGAAGCCTTATTGATATATTGAATAAAAAAATGTATAGAAAGTCTTCTTCTTCTTTTGTCTTCTACAATTCTTCTTACCTAGATAAAGTTATAGCTTCGGATCCGTGCGCTTGTCTTCTCCTTCAAAATGTGCAAATGTATTGTGGACATGCTTTCTTCCTTGGAATAGAGTAGCATGAACTTTAAAGTGACTTGACAAAGAAGAAGAAATGAAAGCAGAACACCAAATTTTGTTCTCAAGGAATCCTGAAACTCACAGTATTTGAATTACCCAGCCATATAGGAGATGGTTTATTTTCTTCATGTGAGGACTGTCACTCCAAACCCTCCTTAGAGAGCTTGTTAATAACTATTGTTTAGCACAACAAACCTATGATTTTTACTTGTTACTCGATTTGTAAAGAAAGAAAGAATGTATAAAATATGAAGCCTTATTGATATATTGAATAAAAAATGTATAGAAAGAAAGATTTTTTCTTCTTCTCTCTTCTACAATTCTTCTTACCTAGCTAAAGTCATAACTTCAGATTCTTGAGCTTATGTCTTCTCCTTCAAAATGTGTAAAGGAATTGTGGATGTGCTTTCTTCCTTAGAGCAGAGTAGCATGAACCTTAAAGTGACTTGACCAAGAAGAATATTTGAACGTGAGTAGAGAAAGAGAACTCTTGCTTATACATGTGACTTATAATTCCAAATGTAAAATTTTGTTGAACATACAAGTATCCTGGTATTTATAGAGACAAATGAGAGTTAAAGTCCTTTTAGGAGTCTGAGTGGTTACATGCTTCTAGCCTTGATTGTTGCATGCACATCCTTATCTTTACAGAGTATTGCTGATGTGATGAATTCCCATTAGCCTTTGACAAGGTTTTTCACACATGGAGAATCTCCAATAGTGTACAAATCCAATTGTTGGCTTTGTCTAATCCCTTGTTTTATAGGATTTGATGAGATTTAAGAGTCCTATTGCTATAGGATTCCTTATTGGATGGAGATCCTATCTTCTCCATAATTTTTACGAATCTGAGAGACCTATTTGAATGGAACTCTTTCATTAGTTACCTGAATATATTAGGAGTCTAAAACATCTTTTGTCCCGATTCCTCAAGAATCATGCCATTAATTATATAGATTTTTGGGGTTTTGGCCATCATTCATCACAGTACATTGTCCATTGCGATACATTGTTCATCGTGATGCATGCTTCATTGTGAGTTGTCTTCTATTGCGGTGTTTGCTTCATCACGAATCATTGCTACAATCTTCATCGCAAGCCTCTGTTCACTGCGATGCCATGATTTTTCTTCTTCCATCACGATACTCTATTTATCCATCACAATGAGGGTAAATTTATATTTTCACAAATTTCTGATGCCAACAATCATCTTTTTTGTTGTTCTCTCTTCTTTAGTAGTAAGTGGGGATCCTTCCATGCCCAGACTTTCTTCTTTGATCCTCATTCTTGCTACAAGTATTATTCTTCTTTAACATCTTGAAAGGGCTCTGGAGGATTGGATTTCGATTGCAAATTTCTTTGGATAAAGTTGAAGCTTGGATCAGTAAAGATCTTGTACTCTTGAAAAGGATTAGAAACTCTCATTGCCTAGTAGAAGGGAGAGAGAGGATTGTCTATGTTCACTATATATACTTAGTTTTCTCTATGGTATTCTTTCACTCATGGTTTGTATCTAAAGGGACTTTAGTTAAATGGTGTACCAAGGATTGTGATGGCTCTAACACCAATTTTGGTTATATCATGGTATAAGCTTGTTAATGAAATAAGAATGATGAGATCAAGCCTTAGGGTGATGTGAAAGTGGTTGAGTTAGGATTTCTCCTCAGAGAATTTCTCATACGAGGGTATTTTATTGTCATAATATTTCCCAATCAAATGAAACTACTAATATAAAAATAAGGCGACCTACTGCATAAGGCTCCCGCTAATGCGGGGTCTAGGGAGGGCAAGATGTACGCAGCCTTACCCCCATTTTTGGAGAGGTTGTTTTTGTGATTCGAACCCACGCCATTGGGGACACTAACAGTAAGCCTTACCATTGGGCCAAGCCACCCTTTCAAATGAAACTACTAATATAGATATTTCTATTTAGTTCTAAAAGAGTTGTTATAGATCTCCAATCCCTAACTTTGGGGAAAAATCTGTCGACCAACTATTTGGATGGAAATACTTCATCCTCTTCCTTAAGTCCTCACAATCAAATAGGCCTAACTGATACTAAGGTTGTCTTTGGCATACAATATTCGATTGCAATTCACTAGAAGAGCGTGATCTAGTGCGAAGTTCCTTCCATTTGGTATGTGATCTAGCTTATGATCCTTCGATCTAGATCCTATTTTACTATGTCTTTAGATCGTAATGAAAAGGGCGATCAAAGATCTCACTGATCGCGATTCAAGTTGAGAAAGCACTAAGTGATTATAAATCTCATGTCAAGGGAGTATTTTGGTCTCTTATGAAACAAAATTAAGACACCACTAGTTTGTTCATTCTTCTTCATTTTTTTGTTCGTCAAGCAAACGGAACTTCTTCCCCTTGATCTCTCATCTTCTTCAAGATCAACTAATGGTGTTTCTCAAGAAAAATTAAAGATAAATCAGTGTAAATAATAACAATGAGAGAATAATAAAGTACATAGATTTAACAACAAAAAAGGGAAAAATAAAGAACAAAGAGGATCAACTGGTCAAATGATCGACTAGTATACATCATAACCAGAGCATAACGACACTGTTAACTATTGAGAGCATGGGGTTTTAGTGTTAAAAATAATGTCAAAGAAGACATTTTTTTTAGCATGAATGTTCTTTATTTCAATTTTGGTGTTATAGAAAAAAATGTTACATTTTTTAGCGATGTTCTCTATTTCACACACTAGGTGAGCCATCTTGAACTTGTTCTTATGTGTAACTCTTGAAGGAAGTTTACTGTTCTTGAACATATAAATTAGTAAATTTTATTAAACAACCACATAACTACATATGTTTTCCCATGATCATCAAATGAATCTCTGAGATTTAATCTTAAAAGAAGTTTAGAATTACCTCAATGATTTAACCGAACACAATAATCCAATCTAACCTGGTCTCCAAAGTATCCACAACTGCTCTAGAATTCTCTACACTTTTCTCACTTCCAAAAAAGTTACAGGACCCTATCTGAATGTAGGTACCTCTATATATAAAGTATTTGAGAAGCCAAAGTAATCCTAAGGGTTGTGGGATCCTTCTGGGATTCTTATCCTTAGGCTATGGGGCCTAGTATCCTTAATTAAGTCAAACTGCATTAAGGATACCCTATCTTTTGTTAATTACAAACTAGCACACCATTAATTGCCATAATCCCTGTTACATATTGCAATTGAACTCCTAAAGATAAGAAAATAACAATGAGGCCCTTCTTTACAGATATTTCACAAATATGTCATTTCACTTCACAATATTCCT
>JAOXJP010018250.1:0-17431 GCA_025762735.1 Platanus orientalis | reverse complement strand
AGTGTGTAATCATGCTCAACATAGATTGAAATTTTCATTGCAGTTCATATCGAAATTTTCATAAATTTTCCAATATTTCAAAACATTCTAGCAAAATTTCTCCGAAATTTCCATAAATCCTCATGGCAAAAAATCCATCAAAATCGAAAATTTGAACTTTGAGTATCATGACCTAGTAGCTGAACCCAAATCCACTCAAAATCATGATTTAATTCAGCATGCAGCTCAAATACCCTGGTCCTCTCTATAAACTGTCTGTGAGCTGTAGCATCAGCAGAACACTTGGTTGGAAATGGTTCATATTGATCAATTTCTTCTCATAGGCGACGAAGAAGTGAATAATAAGCTACAACAGGCTGATTACCTTGCTTCATTTGCCACACTTGTTGAAGCTCATACACACAAGCTATTTGGCCCACTTCAGAGTATATCTCTGCAAGTGAGTCCTAAATTGCCTTGGCTGTGCCCAAAAATAAGTACTACTAATATCAGGCTGCATAGACTGTAGCAGCCATGCCATCACTAAAGCATTCTCTATTATCCATTTCATAAAACTAGGATTAGTAGATGCAGGAATAGGATCTCCGGTCACATACTCCCATTTCCCTTTATCTATTAGGGAAATCATTGTTGACTGAGACCATACCAAATAATTGGATCCATTGAGCTTGACAATAGTAATTTGTGTATTTAAAGAGTCCGTTTGTCTGGCTTGATTAGTGTCATTGTTGCTAGTACTAATTGTAGAATGAGTCTGAGTTGCCTCAATTTGGCTGATGTATGGCATCTCCACATTCCTAACATCACAACTTCTTGCACCCACAATTAGGATCACCACAAGTGAAGTCATTCAACCGTAACAATAACCTTTCTGTCCCAGCAGCAAATACATCACACCAAAAAAGAAAAAAACCCCTAGTCCACAATCTTATCAACCGATACACAAATACCAAACAAGCACACAATCCATCAAACAATTGTATAGGGAGCAACGATCTCCACTTCTTTACACATAGGATATCAGAATATATTCTCAGCTGCGGAAAATATTCCCAACACACATGTAGCAATCCCTGTGAGTGGGACAATGATTGTTTTTCACCATTGAGTCCCACTAACAATCAGAGAAAACACAAAGTAGGAGGGGCCAGTAGATATGCTCCACGAAAAAGGTTACTATGATCTCTTAATAGAACTGGAATTGGATGATTCCTTTTTCTGGTGTTTAGCCAATATACAATGAACTGAATAGTGCCAAACAACGTCCGCAAAAAATCCCAGACAGATTGTTCAATTACCATGATTGAAAACTGGATTTTCCATAAAATTTCTGAAAAACAGCTTTAAAATGTACCCGGAACTCTCTAAAAATTCTGAAAAAAATGAAGGAATTTTCTGTTCTACCATGTCCTGTAGAAATCCCCAATACCCTAGGGTACGACTGTTGACGTCCGCTGTGCAGCAGTATTTTGAGGTCTCCAAATCTTCAGCCACACTGGATCTTGCTCTGATACCAAGTAGTTTTACTCAAGTTAATTAAGGAGAATGAAGAAGAGAAAGAAGAAGAGAAAAGAGAAAGAGAGAAGAAAGAGATTGGAGAGAGGAAGGAATCGTATGGAGCAATTAGGGATCTGCTTCACACATTCTCTTATTTATATTATGAGTAATAAAGACCAAAATACCTTGTATATATGCTAGACAATATATACCTTACATCAACATCCACTGACTTTACATATCTCTCTATATACCCTCACATATTGTACCCTCAATACTTTTACATATTGCTCTATAGTCCCTTCCTCCATTTCCAAATCATTCAAGTTTCTCCTTAGTCTTGGAGCCTACATTCCCCCCCCCCCCCCACAACAATTATAGTCAAAGTTATCCCACAATGGTCTCTTGTTTGTTTAAGGCCATAAGATGTATGCTACCAAATTCATACTTAAGTGAAGGGCCAGAAGGGGAGGGGGGTTGGATTTCACTCCAAATGTCCTCCCAAATCTAATCTCCTCACTCGAAGCTAACCTAAACGTAATAAACTTCTTAAAATCCTCCTTGCCTTTAGGAGTGGCTTTCTTAAGCCTTATGCCATGAGCCTCACATACCTCTTTTGGGTAGCAATTAAAGTTGGAACTATATTTCACTACCACCACTCTTCTCCACAAACTATCCCTCTCTCCTCCATTTCTCTAAAGCCATTTTCCTTACAAAACCCGATTGGATGGCACTTCGACTTCCAATTCACAAGATGATATATTCTAGTCTCTTTCCAATTATGCCAGAAGAAGTTCCTAAAGCATGATTCAGTCTATTTGTGGTTGAGAATGGTATCTTGAGAGGAGAAAGTAATTGGGGATGCTAGCTAGAGAGCTCTTTATCAAAGTCAACATTCCCCCTTTCAAAATGAGAGGAGCTTTCTACAAAACAAGCTTCTTCAATATTCTCTCCCCCACTGGCACCAAAACCAATTTTGATTTAAACTTTGCACCCAAGGGGATACTAAGATAAGAAGACAAGTGCTTGATCGAGCAACCTAGAATAAGAGCTAGATTACGGATCTCCCGCACCTCTTTGACTTGGAAAATCTCTATTTTTCACAAATTAATTTTTAACCCTAAAAATGACTCAAAACAATGCATAATGCACCTTAGACAACTCACCTGCCTTACATTGGCCTCACAAAAGATCATATCATCTCAAACTGGTGGTGAGACATGGACATACCACAATTCTTACCTCAAAATTCAAAATATATCTTTGCTCCACTCACTTTTTTGATCATTATACTTAGAGGCTTCGCCACCATGATAAATAGGAATGGGGAAAGTGGATTTCCTTGCTTTAATCCTTTAGAGCTTCTGAAATAACTTACAAGAGATCATTCACTAGAATTGTAAAGAAAGCTCTGATCGACAAGACTTCATACATCTCCTCTGTTTTTCACCAAACCCCATTCTCCCTAATAAGTAATCCAGTATTGGAAGTTCTAGTTGACATGATCATAAGCCTTTTCTAAGTCCGACTAACAAAGAATTCCCTGACACCCCGATATTAATTTGTCATCAACACATTCATTCATGATTAACACTCCATCCAAGATTTAGTGACCAACAATACGAGCTTCTTGGGGGTAGGAAAGAAAGCTTTCATTACCATCTTTAGTCTTCGGGTCTATGCTTTAGAGATTATCTTATACATGCTACTTAAGAGACATATCTAGTGATTATTTTGTTCCTTAGCAGCTTTCTTTGTAGGGATCAAGGCGGTGAATGTGTTTTTTAAGTTTCTATTTACACTTCTGCTTGATGGAATTCCTCAAACTTTCATAAGGTCCTCCTTTATAGTTACGACTGTAAACCAAATGAATTCGAAGTAGATATGTATACATCTACATTTGATTTATTTAAGATACACAACCATCCAAATTCACACTCGAATTGCTATGAATGTGGTATATCTATATGAATTGTATCACAACTTCTGTGCTAACCTATCTTATGAGAAAGGTAGTTGTTTAAGTGTGATACAGGTGTAGAGGCAGATTATACCTTAAGGGGGAGTTGATCGTGCTCAGATCTTCTATGACACGCACTTTTATATGTAATTTAGGTTTTGTCATGGAATTGACAAAGAAAGAGATTGTAAGTGTATGTTTGTATTGTCAATTTCATTTCATTGTAAAAAGTACATGGTGTGTATTCTAGTCAAGTGTGTCAGGTCTTACATGTTTGTATATGTAATAATTGGAAAATGTATTTAGTCATGTAAGTCTGACTCAAGTCTAGGAAATGTCAATGTCATACAAGTCCAGAAGACATGGATCATAGAAGGAAAAGGCTAGAGACCATCGAGCTTCAAAGTAAAAAATGCAACAAGTCTTAGTCAGGCCATAACCCATCATACCTCAAAGAGCCAACACAGAACATCAAAGGTAAACTCAAGGTTGGTAAGTGGTAAATGAGGGTAAGACCAAGCTAAAAACCATAGGTGGTTATTAGGTGACTTACCCAGGGCCTTTGAATGAAAGCCTCACACAAAAAGGTTAAACAAAGGCAAAACTTGTGAATCTATACAATCTTGATCAATCGAGTATGAATCTCGACAAATCAAAAATATTTTGGATCGATCCAATAAAAGCGTGTACGAAGCCTGAAAAATCTATGGAATCTTAATCGACTGAGACTGAGTTCGATCGATTGAACAAAGTGTAAGCTCAATTGATCGAACTAGTCTGGATCGACTGAGCAAGACATATGAAAAAAAATATTTCCAACTTACAATAATATGTCGAATTTTTGACTGTTTGATCTTTGCAAAGTTAAGGTTTTCACCCTCTATTTAAAGAGAGAACCTCTCTAGGTCGAACTGGAATTCTCTTGCACGAAGTGTTGAAGCTTCGCTCTTTAAAAGTTTGCATTTGTTGATATATTTATATTGGTGTATCTCTGTTGATCATGAGAGACTTTTTGATGCAGTACAATACCAAAGGCAGCCCAAAATTCGATACAGCTCACTAAACATTCAATACTAATGTAATAAATCTCCCAGGCATTTAATCAGACACCCAATATGCAATGTTTTGTGCACAACCTACCTTCTCATATATGTATGATGATCAAACCCCAAAGAAAGTACTCCTAGAGTAACCACAGGATATAGGAGATAATTTCCTTTAAAGGCAAACTAATTCCAAGCATTAGGACTGTTGGGAATTTTCTAGGCAGATTTAACATGTTTTTGAATTGATTTCTTTAAGGATTTTAAGAGGATTTCATGGACAGTAAGTGTAAGAGGTGGTAGGTTGTTGTTTATGATGGTGTAGAATGTGTAGGGATGAAGAATATGGTGTATGGAGGCTTAAAAAGATGAATTCTGAGACTGTGGGCAGCAAAACTTAAAGAAAACATAAAAGAAAAGATCAAAAGAAGAAGAAGATGAGGAAGAAGAAGGGAAAAGATAAAGAAGAATGTACCTTGAGGAAATCACTAACCTCAAACTTGGAAATCACCAACCAAGCCAAGCCTTAGGCACCAAGGACTTGAAGATTTTTCAAGCTTGAAGAAGAGAAGTGTTGGGAAAGAAGGAAATAAAAAATCTCACAAGAGGCACAAGATTTACGTGGAAAACCCTTTAGGGTAAAAAACCACGGATGGTTCAAATCGAACTAGATAATCCACTAGAGAAAGAGATACGATTACAAGAGGAGTAATCATGTACTTTATCTCAGTACACACTGGAAACAATCCCACTCACTTTCTCTTTTACAAATCCTAGAATCAATTCGACTCTAGATCACTCTTTCTATTCAAAGCCCTTAGCTCTGTTTGTCATACCTTGAATTCCTTCAAGCATCTCTATATATAAATATTACCAGTCACCATCTTGGACTTTAACAATCACCAAGTTAGACTTTGATTAGCCACCAATTTGGACTTTAACAGCCACCAAATTTGACTTTGGTTAGCCACCAAGTTGGATTTTAACAACCACCAAATTGGACTTTGGTTAGCCACCAACTTGGACTTTAACTCTGAGTTGATTCTAACTCTGAACTGAGTTGAATTAAAAACTGAGTTGAATTGGACCAAGCTAAATTGGCATTGTCTTCACATACAACAATCTCCCACTTGAAAACGCTTGCCCCAGGCTTCCATGGGCTCTAGCTTTGGCTTTTCCGGCATGGGCATCTTCTCTAACTTTAGTACCGAAGTCCAACTGAAGCTTTGCACCTCTCCAGTTTCTCAATTGTAACCACCTTTGTTTGCATGTCAGTAGGGTTTTCATTTTTATGGATCTACTCCAGTCTAAGAGACCCGTCCTCCAGTAATGACCGAATAAAATGATACCGCACATGTATGTGCTTTGTTCTGGTGTGGAATGCATGATTTTTTGCCAAATGGATTGCACTCTGGCTATCACTACACAACCTGCTCTTTACCTGCTTCTGATTGAGCTCTTCCATGAAATTTTGCAGCCACACCATTTCTTTGCTAGTTTCCGTTGCTGCAACATATTCAGCTTTAGTTGTGGAGAGGGCCATAATCATTTGTAATTATGATGCTCAACTGACTGCTACACTGCCAAGGGTGCATACATATCCCGTGGTGCTCCTGCTATTAATATATCTTCCTAGGTCTGCATCAACATATCCCTACAATGTGATCTCCGACCCTCCGAAACAAAGGGTTAAACCAGTGGTTTTCTTCAAGTATCTGAGGATCCACTTTACTGCCTCCCAGTGCACCTTCCCGGGGTTGTTCATGTAACGGCTTACAACTCCCACTGCATATGCAATGTTTGGCCTAGTACAGACCATTGCATACATAAGGTTGCCGATTGCTGAGGCGTAGGGCACCTTGGCCATGTAGTCTTGCTCCCAATTCATCTTGGGAGCCTGCTCTTGAGTGAGCCTGAAATGACCTACCAAAGGTGTGCTTACAGGTTTTGCATCCTGCATGTTAAATTTGTTGAACACCTTCTGTATATACTCAACATGGAACAGCTTCAACATTTGGCTTTTCCTGTCCCTACTAATTCTCATGCCGAGGATTTGGTTTGCAGCACCCAAATCTTTCATCTCGAACTTTTCAGATAGTTGCTTCTTCAAATTTTTTATCTTCTTCATGCTTGATCCTTCCACGAGCATATCATCAACGTTTAACAAGAGAATGATATAGCTGTTGTCGAATACCTTGATGAAACAACAGTGGTCGGCATGACATCTTGTGTAGCCCTTGCTTGACATAAACTTGTCAAATTTGAGGTACCATTGTCGGGGTGCCTACTTGAGCCCATAAAGGCTCTTCTTTAATATGCATACAAGTTTCTCCTTCCCAAGTTCTTTATATCCCTGTGATTGATGCATGTATATTTCCTCCTTAAGATCACCATGGAGGAGTGCAATTTTAACATTTAGTTGCTCCAGACGAAGGTCTTCTATCGCCACAATACTGAGAACTATTCAGATCGTGTTGAGCTTCACGACCGGAGAAAAAATCTTATTGAAGTCAATCCCTGCCTTTTGTTGGTAGCCTTTCACCACTAATCTTGCCTTATACCGCTTTGTGCTGTCATGCTCCTCTTTGAGTCAGTAAACCCACTTGTTATGCAATGCCTTCTTGTCTTTTGGTAAGTGAACCAAATCCCATGTTTGATTTTTTTGGAAAGTCCATCTCTTCCTGCATCGCTAGCTCCCACTTAGCTTGGGAGTCTACTTGTATTACTTCGTCATAACTTTCCGGTTCACCGTTATCTGTGAGCAATAGATAATATAAAGTGGGAGAGTACTGTTGTGGCAGTCTTGTTATTCGAGTGGACCTCCTAACAAAGTGAGGTGTCTGAGGCTCACCTTGTGGTTATGCATCACCACCATGTGTGTCATCACCTTCACTTGCTTTAACCACTTCCTCTTCCATCGCCTCTTCTAAATCCATTTTTGAGATATTGACTTCTTTTTACAGATTTTTGTCTATGTACAAGACAACTTCATTGAATACAACGTTCTTGCTTCTGATGACCGTTTTGCTTTGATTATCCTAAAAGCGATAGCCTAACTCGTCCCTGCCATATCCAATGAATGTACACCGCCAAGATTTTGTGTCGTGCTTATTTCTCTTCTCGGGGTCAACATACACCTAGGCCATGCATCCAAATACCTTCAGGTGAGAGAGCTTTACCTCCTTGCCCCTCCATGCTTCTTCTGGAATTTTGTTTTCCAAGGGAGTGGATGACCCGAGGTTGATGAGGTAGGCAGTAGTATTTACCACGTCTACCCAGAATTGCTTGGGCAAACCAACATGTAGCCTCATGCTACACGCACGCTTAGTGATGGTCCGATTCATTCATTCTGTCACACCATTTTGTTGAGGCGTGTTTAAAATGACCTCTCTTCTGATTCCTGAATTAGCACAGAAATCCTCAAATTCTTTGCTGTAATATTCTTTGCCGTTGTCTGACCTTAGACATTTTAGCTTCATGTCTGTCTCTGTCGCCACCAATGCTTTCCATTGTTTGAAAACTTCAAACACTTCCTTTGCTTGAGGAAGTACACCCAGAGTTTTTGGGTAGCGTCATCAATGAAGGTGATGAAGTAAAGTGAACCACCAAGAAAAGGCACCTGAGTCGGTCCCTATACATCAGTATGGACTAACTTTAACTTGTGTTGCTTGTGTGTTTGCTCCATTTTAGCAAAACTCACATTCTTTTGCTTGCTGTAGATGTAATCCTCACAGAACTCTAGGTTTAGGGTCTTATGCCCTACCAACTTCTCTTTCGAGAGAAGCATTTTCATTCCTTTCTCACCCATGTGGCCGAGCCTCCGGTGCCACATGGTAGAATCTGCTCCAACATCGATTACCGCAATCGAATTGTTGGCGATGTTAGCAATGTAGAGACTTCCTTCTCTCTTGCCTTGAGCCACCACCATGGCTCCTTTGATGACTTTCCAAGAGTTGTTGGAGAAGGTTGTGATTGCGCCGTTGTCTGCCAACTGCCCCATGGAAATGAGATTTCCCTTTAGGCAAAGAACATGCCTAACATCGGTCAATTGCCAGATCGATCTGTTGGACAATCGAATTTACACATCTCCTTTGCCGACAATGTTGCAAGGCTCATTGTTGCCGAGGTATACTTTGCTGAGGTCTCTAGGTACATAGTTAATGAAGATGTTTCTTTAGGAGGTGGCATGAAAATAGGCTCCTGAGTCACCATGACCCAGAGTTGTTCTCCATTGTGAGAACTAAGGCATCCGGATCATAATCACCTAGACGTTTGCGGTCGGGTTTTCCTCTTGATTCCTGCCCTTATTTTTCAAAGATCTGCAGTCCTTGAAGTGGCCCTTCTTGCCACAGTGCCAACACTTGCCCTTCATTGGTTGGTTGGACTTTCCTCTCCTTGATTTAGACCTCCCTTGATGTTGTCCTCGTGCCAAGGACCTTCCTCTGTTCTCCATGTTGAGTGCGTTTCCGGATGACGATTCACTAGAAGTTTTCCTTCGGACCTACTCACTGAGCAAGATGCTCACCACGCCATCCACATTGAGCATGGACATGCCTAAGGAATTATTCAATGTCATCACCACACCGTTTCAGCTTTCTGGAAAAGAGGATAATATTAATAGCACCTGGATCTCATCTTCGAACTTGATTCCAACAAAGGATAACTAAGTAGTGACCGTATTGAACAAATTGAGATGTTCAGCCACAAACCCACCCTCGACCATCTTCATATTGAAGAGTTGCTTCATTAAAAAAACCTTGTTTAATGTCGAACTTCTTATACATCTTGGAGAGAGCCTTCATAAGATCCTCTATAGTCTTCTGATTGGCTATATTGAAAGCCATCGATGGGGAGATGGAAGGACGAATGGTTCCGAGGGCCTTCCAATCAAGGACCTCCCATTCTTCGTCTTTCATGGTCTTGGGCTTCTTTGTGACACCTCCCATAAGAAGATAGAGATTATTCTGATAGAGGTAATCCTCTATCTCCATCTTCCATAAACCGAAGTTCGAGCCGTTGAACTTCTTAATGGAGTACCTTCCTTCTTCAACCATCGCTCCCACTCGAACCAAAGCTTTGATACCAGTTGTTGGGAAAGAAGGAAATAAAAAGTCTCACAAGAGGCACAAGATTTATGTGGAAAACCCTTTAGGGTACAAAACCATGGATGGTTCAAATCGAACCAAATAATCCACTAGAGAAAGAGATATGATTATAAGAGGAGTAATCATGTACTTTATCTCAGTGCACACTGGAAACAATCCCACTCTCACTCTCTTTTACAAATCCTAGAATCAATACGACTCTAGATCATTCTTTCTATCCCAAGCTCTTAGTTTTACTTGCCATACCTTGAATTCCTTCAAGCATCTCTATATATAAAGATTATCAGCCACCATCTTGGACTTTAACAACCATCGAGTTGGACTTTAACAACTACCAAGTTTGACTTTGGTTAGCCACCAACTTGGACTTTAATAACCACCCAGTTGGACTTTAACTCTGAGTTGATTATAACTCTAAACCGAGTTGAATCAAAAGCTGAGTTGTTGAGTTTAATTTGACTGAGTTGAGTTGGCATCATCTTCACATACAACAAGAAATAGTTCCACTCGTGGAGAGCAAAAAACAAACCAAAATTTTTATTAATTCCATCATGCCAAATATAAAAACATGCAACCCATATATAGGCTCACAAACTCATGAAAATAACAAAAACCAACTTAGAAACTCTTAAACTACTAGGCTTACTTGATATCTAAAACTTTCCTAAAGTCAAAACTACTAAAAACTCTACTTTCTAAAAACAAAGTGCCAAAATTAGGCCTTTCTTGAGGATTTCGACCAACACTCTTAGAAGGCCCTACTTTGACTTGTTGACTCTTTAAAATTATTAAAATACCATTGGCAATAATGCCTTAGTACACAAATACCCAAAAACAAAAATTAAAATGACTCCCATGTCCTAGACTCTAATAAATCATAAACTATGAAGTAAAATAACTCTAAAAGACTCCATATGTCTCCATGTGTGTCTTCATGTGTAGACCCCACCATGATCCATGTGGGTCCCATGTGTCCCCTAATGTTTGTATCAAACACCCTTATTCGATAAAACTCAACCTCGAGTTTTGTAGAGGGAAATGACCAACAACGTTGGGAAGCTCGAACCACATAACCATATACCAAATCCTTCCACAATCAAATTATGATGTAATCCTGTCATCTTGTGAATATCTGACATGAAAAAGACATCATAATATAGCTCATCTGTTCTCTGATAAGTAGTTGGTAGCAGAAAAACCTCATAATACTCATCCTTAGCCACTTCATACGTAACTATGTCAGAGTTGGATAACTATGGAAGAATTGGTGTTTCCATCAGAATAACATGTATTTCTTCCTTAACTGGAACTTGGCGTTCATCAACTATTTGAACATGAACTGGTTCAACAATGTCTAGAAACATCACATAATTCTTGGGCTAGTGTGTCTGTCAGAATGGACTGGATCTTGTCCTGTACTAGAGCTCGAACCTCATAAGATGATTGGTCACAAACTAGGGTAGCAATCTCTAGAATCTCCATAGACTCTTGAATTGAAGTTTCTGCAAAGAGAGTTTGAATCTTGCTTTGAACTAAAACTAGAACTAGAACATCATCAGATAAGTGGTCACAAATTAGGACAGTAAAGAGGCTCTCATTTGTAGACTTTGCTGATGCATCAAACCAATCATCAATAACCACCTTGGATTCTTCCACACTATTGTCCTCATCTGTGATCTTGGCTTCACCTTTATGAAATTCTACCCTAGCTTTTCAGTTACACTCTGTAACTTCTCTACATGTGTTCCAACTTCAAACTTGGGATCAACTTCCTTCACATTCCTCTATTGAATAAGAAGTTGCATCTGATCACTGATGGCTTGTAACCTCTTCGTATTGATGCAAAATGCAGGTAGGTAGGTGATGTGTGTGCCAAAGGAGGTTAGACATAAAGTAATATGAATAATGTAGCACCATAATCTAGATTCCTACTAGCACCAAAATCAAGCAAACTGGGTAGTTTTCTAGTTAAAGTAAATGTACAATATAAGAGTTAGGGTAAGCAAAGTAAAAGACATAAGTGGAACCTAATTAACATGCCTAAATAACCAACTAAATTAGAGAACAAAAAAATGTATGCTTGTTGTCCAGAATTTCGGGTGTCAAAAAAAGTGTTTATTAAACTATTAAAGTGCCTAAACAATAGAAATAGTATAAGAGGGTGATGAATATAATAAAGGGGCTGAACCTAGGTACTTTAGAGAGCTAATGGTTTCTTTCTAAAGGGTTGGAAAGTGTCTGGGAACTGTGCATACAGAAAATCCAGCAAGCTTGTAATTGGAGAATTTTGTTAAACATGTAAAGTGTAGGAAATTTCAAGGGTATCAAATAACAATATAGTATGGAAACTAAACCATGGGGTTTTGTAAATGATCAAAGAGGGCGATGTTTAGGGTTTATTTAGTACCACAAATTAGTGGTTGTAGGTACTAATAATACTCAGAAAAATAAATCCAACAGCCCACAAAATATGCCAATATAATCCACCAAATTACCACTTGATTAGGGATTCGAAAGAGATTAAAAATAGAAGACTAACACCTGAATTTTATGTTGAATGAACCCTTGATGTCTTCTGACATGAATCCCTTCAAAATCCCAGGTTAAATCAATCAAAGCAACTTGATTTGAAGAAATCTCGAATCAACCCAGAAATCCTGGTGTGCCACCCCTATCTAAGAAAACCTTCTAGGGTTTTCTTATGATCAGATTTTTCTGATGTTCTCCACTTCCTTAGGTGTCGCCCAACAATGTATAACCTTTTGGAAGCTTCGAATCACTCCAAAGCAACCTCCCTTTCAATTGGGGATCACTTTGGTGAAGTTGGAAAAATTCTGCAGCATGTGGAAAGTTGCAAAAAATGATAAAATATAGAAGAATAAGATGAAGGACAACCTTTTAACCTAAAGGGAAGGGGCTGGTCTCCACTACCACTATTAAACTTGAGGAGACCTAAGTCCCTTTTCAGGGTTTTCAGTCTCTAGTAGAAATAAAGAGAGAGAGAGAGAGAGAGAGAGAGAGAGAGAGAGAGAGAGAGAGAGATTAGTATAGAAAGTATATGAATAAGTGTGTGAGTCTTTTTTATAGAGACTCCCATGCCTAGATTATTACATATAGAGGTCTTTTGGACCAAAATAACCCCTCCCATTATTTCTCTCTAAAATATCCCTAAAAATAACAATAGGACAGAAATATCCCTAATCAGATAAATCTAGACTAAAATACCTTAAAAAATCTGTACCCTCTTACAAGAGACATAAATAAATGTTTAATAAATAAAAACAGTTGCAACTAATGCAAAAAAATAAACTCTAAACATAAACTAAAGTCTCTCGTGGAACAATATGTGGGTCCCCTATTTGAACCAAAGCATTGGCCCTTCTCTCTTGCGACACCTCTAGTAGGTTTGAAAAGTACCCCTGGACCTGATGTCCCCATCACGTACTTTCTAAGAGTGATAAGTCTAAATGAAGTGGTCCCATGCACTCTGTTCACATATCTGAAGAGTATTAGACGCTTTGTTAAAAATGGCCCTCCTCTCATTCAACCACTTCTTTCCTAGGATCACTTGGTAACCCTCTAAAATAACTTCATGCAAGAAGCACTCTGCACTATCACTGTACTTCCCACTCTCAAATTGAATAAATCATTCTTTGGAAGCAAAATCTTTCTGCCTTAGAATGCGTCGAAAGCTTCTTAGCCAGGTCATATGAAATGTAATTACCCTCATATTGGTCACTAAGTATGACCACAAAAGGGTACTTAACTTTAAAACCCATAAGCTCTTCACATCATCTACTATAAAATTGCATCCACTGAGCTGAATTAGATAAGGCCTAAGCACTAACTTTAACACAATAGGGTCAGCTTGTGTATTCCATTTGTATAACAAACCACCGCAGTGTCAAATATTGGACCAACAGTTATTAACCACAGTGAGTTCTTCAAGTGGGTCTCCAGACTCCCTTTATAAGTAGGAACTAAAAGGTTTCAGCACCCAGGTATACTTGTGATAAGGGACACACACAATAGGCAGCCAGTTATAGGAGTACTGCTCTATTGTTTTAAAGAGTCATTAGCAAGTATCTCAAAGGTTTCTTCTTCAACCCAATGGCTCAGATGATCCAGCAGTAGGCAACATTTAAAAGAGCTATCAACTGTTATAGAAGGCATCAAACTAGTGAATACACAGTATATGTCTCTGTCTAGGTACATGAATAATCTGATGCAAGTCCTCAGGTCCCTTCTTATAAACTGATCTTCAAGCAGATGATAGGAAATGTGATCTATCACTTGAATCAGCACCAAGTTTGATGTAGCACCACCAAGAATAATTAATCAAAGAGCTACAACAGGGTAAGCTGAAAATAGGAATGTATAAAGGCTCTCAGGTATGGGTTTAGGCCTTGAATTTGAACAAACAAGTATAATATGGGGTATGTAGTCCTAAACAGTGAGTGACTTTGTGCTTTGTGTGATTGAATAGGAACTGGTATAGGCTTTAAAGTGGACAGATTAGAAGTTGTAAACAGTGAAGCATATGTGGTTTAGCAAATACCAATTATGTAGGGGGGCTGAATCAGCAACTTGTGGTCTATCTTGGGTATCAGCTTGGCTTGATATTTCAATGGATATTGGCTTGGTTTGGTGCAGAGAACAGCAAGCACTCTTATAGCTCTTCTTTTAATGAATAAAACACACAAAAACCAATTTTATTGGAGTGTAAGATGTCTGCCCAGATGTATAAACGCAAATTTCTCTAGTCTATTCTATGACATACTCAATGTGGTGTATTCATGGGCTGCTGGAAGTACTTAGGCTTATCCACAAATGTGATATCACTTCTTCAAACAGAAAATTGATGCTTTGACATGTGCTAAGAAATCTAGTTGCATTCTCGGCAAATAACAGAGAACTCCAATCGTTGATACTATCCGGAACCAGAGAAGTAACACTCTCTACTGCCACCAAGTAATTCAGAAAACTTCCTCTTCGATGCTAGAAAATGCTTCTCGGATGCATTAGCCCAATTAATGAGGCTTTAGACACCCTCAGAAAAATCTGACAGCAGTGTCAATTCCCTTTTATACCAAATACTTCCAGAAGACATTAAAGGTCCAGCAAACTCTCCAGGTCTCTTGCAGCCGTATTGATATGATGATGAAAGTTGGAGTTGATATCAGAAAGCAAGTGTATTGGATCCTAATCAGATTACCATCACCAGTAATACTTAAGGCTGCCCAATATTAAATTCTAGTTGTGCCCTCCACAGATCAACACATAAAACAACAAAAGCTTCATTGATGAAGTATCATCAGCTGGTATTAATCACACAACAATATGGTGAAGTGCTGCAGTCTTGTGCATGTAGTTCAAGGAACCCAACTACTTAGACACTAGTTGGAATCTGGCTCTGATACCAAAAATGATGCAGTACAAGATCAAAGACAGCCCAAAATTCGATACAGCTCACTAAAAATTTAATACTAATGTAATAAATCTCTCAGGCATTTAATTAAACACTCAAATGCAATATTCTGTGTACAACCTACCTTCTCATATATGTATGATGATCAAATCCCCAAGAAAGTACTCCTAGAGTAACCACAGGATATAGGAGATAATTTCCTTTAAAAACAAACTAATTCCAAGCACTAGGACTGCTGGGAATTTTCTGGGCAGATTTTAACATGTTCTTGAATTGATTTCTTTAAGGATTTTAAGAGGATTTCATGGATAGTAAGTGTAGCAAGTGGTAGGTTGTTGTTTATGATGATGTAGAAAGTGTAGGGATGAAGAAGATTGGTGTATGGAGGCTTAAAAAGATGGATTCTGAGACTGGGGGCAGCAAAACTTAAAGAAAACAGAAAAAAAAAAGATCAAAAGAAGAAGAAGATGAGGGAGAAGAAGGGAGAAGATAAAGAATAATGTACCTTGAGGAAATCCTAACCAAGCCAAGCCTTAGGCCCCAAGGACTTGAAGATTCTTCAAGCTTGAAGAAGATGAGTTCCACTCATGGAGAGCAAGAAACAAACCAAATTTTTTATTAATTCCATCATGCCAAATACAAAAACGTGTAGCCCATATATAGGCTCACAAACTCATGAAAATTGCAAAAATCAACTTAGAAACTCCTAAACTACTAGCTTATTTGATACCTAAGACTTTCTTAAAGTCAAAACTATTAAAAACTCTACTTTCTAAAAACAAAGTGCCAAAATCAGGTCATTCTCGAGGATTTCGTCCAATACTCTTAGAGGGCCCCACTTTGACTTGTTGACTCTTTAAAATTACTAAAATACCATTGGCAATAATGTTTTTTTATAAAAATACCTAAAAACAAAAATTAAAATGACCCCCATGTCTTAGACTCTAATAACTCATAAACTATGAAGTAAAATAACTCTAAAAGACTCCATATGTCTCCATGTGCATTCTTGTGTGTCTTCATGTGTGGATCCCACCATGATCCATGTTGGCCCCATGTGTGCCCTAATGTCCGCATCACTTTCACACACGACTTTGTGTAATATACATTGGTAAATCTCTTATTGGGTCGTTATTAGGGTCTTTCAATCATTGAAAAATCCTAGAAAGCTCGGAGAGTAGAGCCACAACAAGTTAAATATAAGAAATCTTAAACTAGAAGATCTCTTCAAAATGAACGAGCAATATTAGTATATTAGCCTGAGAAGAGGCATCATTGCAAGCAAAGAAATCTTCACTCTATAATTTGAGGCAGAGACACCAAAAGCGAATAGAGTCAATCCATCAGACATTGGATGTGTGCACACTTGCTGGAGTTAGTGGGTGTGAAACTTACAAGGCAAGTGGACTCTCATGGTACTTGTAAGTAAAGGTTATTATTTCTTCTTATAATAGATTAGAAGTTATCTATTAATAAAATAAATAGCTCAAGGACGAGCTTTCTAGATTGGATGTAGGAGCCAGTTGCCAAGCCACTATACATGATTGTGTTTATGTGTGCATTGGTGTAATTTGTCTTGTGATCATCAATATCTTGTTCATGATCCAATTCAAATAGTTCATGACAAATTGATATATGCAAAATAGGTTAATTTTGTGATAACTTAGTTAAAATTCAATGCTCAACTTGTTCATATCACTTGGACTCAACATTGGGACTGTCATTGACTTATTGTAATTGAACACTAGTTGGAAGATTGTCTCATATCTAGGGTGGTAGCTTAAACACAATATTTTTTAATTGCATATATCCATTGTCAAATCATTGTATGTATTAAACTGTTTATAATTGATTGAGTGTAAGTGAATTAACATTTAAATTGGAAAAATCCTATTCACCCCCCTCTAGGATTACTTGGACTTGGTGTCATCTAGGAAATTTTCTTGATATCAAGGCATATCTAGACTTTCAGTATTTATGGTTTAACGGAAGACATGGTCCTAGATAGAGTGAAATGGTAGAACAGGGTGTAGCTAAGTGCAAGTAGTTGGGATTAGGCTTTGTTTAGTTTACTTGAGTTTAATTCTTAACTGGAGTGACTATATTACAATTATGAGTACTTTCACATGTCTATAAAAGCTACCATTCAGTCCTTATTTGTACTGTCCAATCATATATTCCTTTTATTACAGTTAAAAGCTAGCAAAAATCCAGCCGCAAATGTGATTCAGGAAGGGCCTGTCCTGTTACTTTGGCCTCGAGAATCATTGGTGTAGGATTCAAAGGGAAAGGATTCCTACAAAAATTATTTAACCACAAACGCCTAAAAGAATGTTTCTTGAAATTAAAGAATGCTGAAAATTTAAAGAAAGTATTCAAGAAACCAAATCTTTAAAGA
>JAOXJP010018239.1:0-17431 GCA_025762735.1 Platanus orientalis | reverse complement strand
GCACTATTATATTAATATTCAATTGACCTAATTGATATTTGTGACTTGAATCAATCTAGTAGTAAAATAACTAACAAGGATTGTCAAATAAATCCAAGCAAATCAAGTTAAGTTAAAAAGAGTATGACATGTCATATTCACCCCCCTTTAGGATAGAATTTCAAAATGAAGCATTATGGGGAATGAGGACATATACATTTCAACATAAAACTTTTGTCTAATTAAATGAAATTAAAATTTTTCAATTTCTTTTTTGATGGTGGTAATTTCATTAAAAGTGGAGTGATAATGGCATTCAGTTATAGAAATGATTCACTCTTATATCCACATTGTCTTCTTTTTCCTTGATAATTTTCTTTAAGGAGAATTGATCCCCGGTGTAAATTACTTGTATCAGTTTGGAGGATCAGTGTTCCATCACTTGAGATCTGCAAAGTTGGGAGACATTGGGCTTGCTTCTTCAAGAATTGGACAACCTTGGTGTGATCTGTGTTCCATGATGATCTTTCTTGAGTAATGCAAAGAGGATTGAGTGATGCTTTGCAATATGGGAAATAATGAAATTAGTCATATAATTAACTAATCCAAGAAATTGTTGTACTAATTGTTTAGTAGACAAATGATTAAGGAACTTTTGTAAGGCAGTAGTGGCAATGTGTGGATGAAGAGTGTATTCATTGTTATGAAACGAAATCAATCTTGGTTTATCTGACTACCACTTTTCTTTCAACAAGTATGATTCCATGTTGCTTAACTAGAGTACAGAATTTTGGAGCAGGTCTACATGATCCTAGAAAGATGGAGAAAACATGAGGATATCATCAACATATATCAAAGTATTTGCAAGAATGGGTTCAAATATTTGAATCATAGCCCTATGAATATATGGAGGGTGTTGTTTTCAATCCAAAAGGTAAAACGGTCCATTGATAATGCTTGTTCATGATGCAAAAGGCTACTTTAGCCCGATCATCAAGATGAATGCCAAGTTGCTAGAAGCATGTTTTCATATTGAATTTTGAAAAAGATCTGTGCTTTAGTCAAATGTAGAAACATGGTGGTTCTTTAGGGCAAAGGGAATTTTATATTTTTCCAAAAACCTATTCAATGGTTGATAATTTATCACTAATCTCAGTTTGTTCCTGGCTTGTTTTACTCTTTTGTTAACATAAAATGCCTCACATGCCCATTAAGTTGTTAGTTCAATCAGTCCTTGTTGCTCCAAGTGAGTTAGCTTTTGTAAAGCCAATTCATAATGCTCCGGGAACATTCCTTTATGAGATGGTTTGGTGGGATTAACATCTTCATTTAGTTTGAAAGGTAACCTAGCAACAAAAAAAAAAAAAGAGTTAGTCCAAAGGGGATGGCGATGTTTAAAAGAGGAGTGAGACTTACCACAGTTATCTTTGATAAACTGGGTAATGAGGGGGTCAAAGGTGAGACGATATAAGTTGAGAACATGGGTCCATGGGAAATGTTCATGGTTGTATAAAAGGCCCATTTTGTTTCAACAGAGGTGGGATAGTTTGTGCAGGATGTCAAACCCTATCAAAATATCTTTTCCAATGAGGGTGGATCCTAGGACTTGGTGTTGGATGGTAAGGTTAGGTAGAATGCAAATGGTAATAGATTTGTTAATTTTTATGATCGTGAAATGTTCGTTAATGGTTGCTTTGAACATTTTTTGAATAGGTTTCTAGTGGATTGGTGGAAGAAGGTTTGGATTTGATAATGGAAGAGGTTGCTCATGTATCAAAAAATGCAATTACAAGAAGGGGTCTAGAAAAAGCCTCAGGGAGGATATGAATTTGGGTTGTGGGGGTTGGTTGAAGAAAATATGGCAAAAGGTCCATGGAGTTGATCCTAGCTTCATTGTCTTCTTACTAAACAGGGATGGGATCATCACCAAAGGATTAATCATATGGAAGTGCAAGTAGAGAGTCAAGGGTGTATTCATCTTAAATAGAGAATTGTGTCTCTACATCCAAGAAGTCTTATTCATAAGATTTAGCCTATTATATCAAGTGGGCTCTCGAGCCCTTTTGGGACAACTTTTAGCAAAATGCCCTTGTTTTCCACAAATATAACATTTATCAATAGTTTTTCCTTGGAATTTTATCTTTTTAAGGAATTTCCATCGTGGTTTTATCTTATGAATCCAAGATTCTTCGACAACATGGGAATAATTATGTTAGGTTTTTCCTCTTTAAGGACCGGCAGTCACAATTCTTTTCATCCTTGCATTTGATGGAGGGATGTTTGTTTGTGCAGGCGGAACTGATTTTCTTTCCCATCTATTCCACATATATGAGCTTTCACTATGATCGAAGAATAGAGATTACAATGAACAGTGTGATAGCACGAAAATTGAGAAAATCCTAAATATAAACCCCCAAAACCCTAATCTACGCGGGTCGAATCTGGACCTCAAAGCGGATACAAAACGGGTCATATTCAAGATTTTCTGATCGTCATCCCGAGTTATATCTCGGGTTGAATACAAGACATTAACCCAACAATTTCTGTAACTGAACTTGAGCCCTAGAAAAGATTTCAGGAATCCTTTTATGCCATTTGGATGGAGGAATGTCGTATAAAGTGAAAATTTTGTTATGGTCAATTGGAGGGAATTGGGTATGAAGTGGAGGAAGAGTATTGAAAACTTTGGGATCGTTTGGTTCTTGGACGTGGGGGTGGCGTGGGTATCTTCATCCAGCATTAGAGAATCAAATTCAATTTAGAGATCTTTAAATGAGGTGCAGGGGAGCTTGGATGGAACTAGTTTATGAGGTTTTTGCAAAGTGGCTAAAAATGAGGTAATAGGATTAAAATGTTAAATGGGAAAGAGGGATGGTGTAGGAGCTTTAGGAGAGGCTCCTATAGTTGGATCAAATGAATTTGGGTCTGGCTTAGAGGTAGATGGTTGTGACGAAGGTGAAGGTATGAGAACGTGATAGAAGGATTTAGGAAATATAGTTTAGAATTCTGTGGAGATGGTTGGAAGTGGTTGAAACCCAAAGTTGGGGTATAGGAGAGGAGGTAATGGTTAGAAGGCAGCTGAGAGGTTATCAAAGAGAGAACTTGATGATGTAGGATGAGGATTATGGGCTTTTTTGCTTTTGAGATGCTTCTAAGCTTCAAAATTGATTCTCAAAATGTTTTTTTCTTTGCTTCTCTCGCTCGGATCAATTTTTCCGCTTGAAAATAATCTTTGACAAATCGAGCAATGTGGCTAAGATCAACTCATAAGCTTGCTATCTTTATATGAAGATCTTGAATAATTAAATCAAGAAGCAATAAGCTTGTAGTCATTGTTATTTCAAGTTCTACCTAATTTTCGAGAATTTGTGTAAGAACTTAGTTATGTCGGACTACATTCTCGGTTTATTAGTTTAATAAAGCTAATGTTGCTGAAATCTTATTTTTGGCTCCATTTGGGTTTTTTAATGCAAGGGTCTTGATTTTCCATGCATGTATAGTGTTTTGTTGAGGGTACTCAAACTCATCCAAGGCTGGAAAGTGTTCTTTGTATTTGGAGGAAGTTGGAGTAAACATGCAGCAATCAAGAGTGGGTTGCGGAACAATGGGACCATTAGACGAGGCTTGATAAAGGAATGACAAAGACTTTTGGTTGTGTGGCAAAAGGGATGAATGTGTGGGTTTTAAGTCCCATCCACTTGGTGGGAGTTGAGGATAAGCTCTATGTTTGGGATATAAGATATAATAGTTAAATTTCCCCAAGTGTTCACCAAGAATTCCAACTTTGGGATCTTATGCTTCATAACGTTCCTAGAGGACTTAATCTTGGGAATTTTTTTTTCCTTTCTTTTTCTTGGAAGGGGGTCATCTTTCAACTTCTAATTCAAGCTTGACTTCGTTTGCATCATCCAGGAAGGCATCACATGTGCAATCAATCCAATGATGACCATTATGAAGTTCAACCATGGCAAGATCTGAAATAAATGGATTTGGAGGAGTCTTTGACTGTGGTGAAAGAATAATGGTTTCAACTGTGCCATCATTATGTCTTGTAAAATGGGCTTAGTAGTGGTTATTGCTTCTTTTTTTTTCATGGAGATCTCTTCTTGAGTAATCCATTTTTTCAAAAGTAGAGCGCGGAGTTTGTTGGAAGTAAGTTGTCTGGGAATACATGTACATGTGAGTATTGATGCAACATCAATTTTTTTAAAACAGAGCATCCTATGTTTGAGCAAAGTTTGGAAGAAGTATGTCAAAGGAGTGGTTTTGTACTGTGTATGCAATTTGATTATGGAAAGTAATTGCAATAGAAGTGGTGGCTTGAGGAGCTCTTATAAGTTTAGACTTGAATGTGAAAGGGCATCTAACAAATGCAGATCTCTTAATGAGATGTTGAAATTGGAGAGCAAATGATGGCAAGTGTGAAGCCTGATAGTACTATACACTTTCCCCGATTCGTGGACCCGAATTTTTTTAGCATGGGTATTATAGTAATTTCACACTTACATGGTGTAGCCCTAATTATATGTATAATGTTGAGGGTGGATGCAACAACTGAATCATTTTGTACTTTCTATTCTTCGATCATAGTGAAAAATCGTATCGACTTTGTGGATGTAACTCAAGCTGGGTGAACCACGTAAATCTGGTGTTTTCTGTGTTTGTTCTTTGTTATTGATCTTTAATCTGCTTTGTTTTGTTTTTCTCATGATCCTGGGATTAGGGTAAATCCCTAATAACAAAGTAACAAAAACAATGTCTGCATTAAGTTTAAAAGTTATGGTGCCAAGGGAAGCATGTTAATACTGCTTAAAATATGTATCTAGAATTGCTATTTTAGAGACAAATAATGTTTTTCGTCTATGGAAGGTGAGAGCAAGCTTGATTGCTCCAAAATGCATATGTGAATACTCTTCTTTCATCCATTGGGGGCAAAAGGGCCTTAGGGAGGGTAATTGGAATGAATTGTTGGCAAAGATCTGATGTCCATTAAAATTTAAGGCTTGAACATACTCTTTAATGAGAATAGGAGATTCTACTCCAACTAGTTTTTTGAATTTTTTCTTTATGGAAGATTGATGTCTGGTATAGACTGCACATGCTGCACATGGATTTATACTAGGGATTGTAGTTGTAAGGATTTTAGAATCTTCAAGAGATACTCTATTTCGTACAGGTAGTCAAGCTTAAGGAAGAAGTTGGTTTGGAAGAAGACGAACAGCTCGTAGAGAAAGAAGTAGGTGGTGCCTTGGAAAACTGAAAGTGTTGACTCGGTGGCTTCATATATATATATATATATATATATATAATTGATCCCTTGTTTGTGATAGAACAATTCTTGTACACGACCATAGCAACAAAAAGAGTACAATATATATATGATCAGCTCAAACATGGTTATTTTTTGTCTTTTTGTGGGTTATTTTTTGTGGATCGAATTCCATATATATCTTTGTATTGGATCGTATTCATGCTGGTTTGCCTTGAATAGCTCTGTCCCGTGCTGAGCTTGGGCTAGCTAGTTAACTCCCTAAAAGGATTTTGAGTAGAGCTTGGTTCTCTGCCTCATCTTGGCCCTTAACAATTGGAAAAGAATCTGCTACACCCAAAATAATATGTCCCCTTGTATCCCCCACACACAAAAGGTGCACTAAAATTAGGTGAGAACGAATCTTGTGAGAACTGTGAAAACAGCATCAGGGTACGGACACATCAGCGCCGAAAAGTGATAAGTGCCCCCCAGAAAGTGCAAATCACTTTTTGGTACTGATGCGTCATCCCCTCTGGTGCCGTTTTCACAGTTCTCACAAGATTTGTTCTCACATAATCCAAGCCCTAGAATCTCATATCCATTTTATCTTTTAATCTCTGTGGAGTAGCTTTAGTGTTTGGTGTGTGTGTGTGTGTGAGAGAGAGAGAGAGAGAGAGAGATTAATCTCTATTGCCTTGCTTGTTTCAATAGCTATGTGGAACGCTTACTCGACCGTATAGGCAATGGGGTCCTAGCAGAGGACAGGCGTGCAGCTATAACTGAACTTCAGTCTGTTGTAGCAGAAAGTCATTCTGCTCAGCTAGCATTTGGGGCACTGGGTGAGTGCTTCATTCTTGTTAAAAATAGAAATTCAAGATTCTTATATCTTACATATGTCTTGTGTATCATATATATTTTTTCTTCTGTTACCTTTGTTTGCAGGTTTTCCAGTGCTTATGGGTGTCTTAAAGGAAGAACGCGATGATGTAGAGATGGTTACTACTTCTCTTTGTTTTTTTAAACTTGATTTGATCAACCATTGAGTTTTATTTTTAGTTAGATATCTTTGCTGAGACATCTGATTGTCTAATGACTACCATTGTGTAGTCATGTAAAGTAGGTCCTGATTTGAAATAATAAAGCGATAAACTATGCTGGATATGTTATCTGAAGCCCAATTGCAGAATCCCTTTCTGAGAATGCTTCACCTGCTCACCTTTTGTGGTACTATTGAGATGTTATTCTTTTTATTGGCATAGTAAAAAAATTCTGCTGCATGCATTCTACTATTGTGCAATTAATGGAAAACAATTCACTGCAAAATGTATTCTGTTGTCACTGGCAGCCTTGAAGTCTACAGTGATGGGTTTCTAACAGGTGGAGGCTTGAGATGGAAAATCCAGACCATCCATCTGATAAGGGATCCTCTGGATTAATCACGTGTATGATGTCTTGGCTCACATCAGCCCCATATCCTCTCATTTTGCCACAAGGCAGAGGGCTATCATGCTGAAACTTGCCACATGGAAAGAGGGTAACATGGAATTACATGACATCAACTTTCCCACATAAAAGTCATGTATCAACTGGATCCCAAGCCTGTTTTGTCTAAAAAGTGAACCTGACCCTACAAATCACTCAAATATCTACAATGTTTGGTAGCTTTTCTTCATCTGCAAAGATGGCTTATTACTTGTTCCTTTCTGGGAATTGGTTGCTTTTTTTTAAAGCATGTTTTTAACTCCATCTTTGTTTTTACTAGTATGATAATACATTATTTTCATTTTTGTATGCAGGTTCGAGGCGCCCTGGAAACTCTTGTAAGCGCCTTGACTCCTATTGATCATGCCAGGGGACCAAAGAATGATGTCCAACCAGCTTTAATGAACTCTGATTTACTTTCCAGAGAAGCAGAAAATATTTCTCTTCTTCTAAGTTTGTTGGTGAGAGTTCTCTTGGTCTTTTTACTTTTTATATTTCAAATGATCTTTGTATGCATATTGGGGTTGCATGTCTTATGTATGGAGCTGCAAACCTTTGTTCTTTTGGTACTTTGGCAGTCGGAGGAGGACTTCTACGTTCGATACTACACCCTTCAACTTTTGACAGCCCTTCTTACAAATTCTCCAAATAGGTATCCAGCTCTCAGCTACATGTTTTTTCTGACCTTTTTTTTTTTTTTTTTTTCTTTTTGAAATATGGAAATTTATTAAAGATGAAGGAAAACACAAAAAAGATTCACCGGGAAGGTGAAAAAAAAACCACTCAACCACACAGCCCAAGCTATGGCATATACACCAACAAGACTCCCAATCCCTTACATCAAACTCATCTTGAATAGATATCCAGTGAAATAAAAGCCTAAGCACAAATTATTGAGAAAAAAAAAGCCTATGCACAGAAATGAACAAGGCATCACAAGAATAGACTCTATCCAAATACTCTGACATATAGCCCCAGCCCTCAGGAAAATAAGGCCAAATGACTTTTCAGATACCCTCCAAGCCACAAGTCCTCCACCCAGCAACAAGATCTCTGACAAAGTAAGGAAAAGCTCGTGACACATTGAGGTGAGAGAAAATTTCAATATCTTGAACCCCATTGGACAATGAATGAAAAGATGGTCAATTGATTCCTCCTTCCCTAGGCACATAACGTGTCTATTTGCCAAATTCTAGCCTATTATTTTTAAAAGATCAACAGTAAAAATCTTGTCCAGATGCAAATCCCACATAAAGATGTTATCCCTGGAAGGAACACCGATAACCCAAATGCCCTTGTGCGGAAAAGGCTCATAATCAATGGTCTCAAGAGCTAGAAAAATAGATTTAGAAGAGTGCCCTTTTTATTGATACCCTAAACCCATCTTTCTCCCTAGGATTTGGCCTAATTTTTTTTTGACACACTTATAACAATCTACTCATCTCCTTGATTTCCCATTCATTCAGATTCCTTATGATAATTGGAGTCCATGCACCACCCCTAAAATTATCAAAATTTGAAGCAATGGACCCCTGATTATTAATAGCTAGATTGAAGATGGCATGAAATTCGGGGCTCTCTACACCATAAATCCTCCCAAAATTTGTTGTCCATGCCTATACCCAACTTAAACCTAATGTCTCCAAAAATCACCTTGCATTTCAGAATGGCCTTTCATAACCTAATACAAAGCCCCCCATGCACCTCCCCGGAGTCCTAGAAAGAATGTTCCCCATACTTGGCCACCACGACTGTCATTCACAAGTTATTACTATTTTTACCAAAACACCACAGCCATTTCCCAAGCAAAGCCCTATTATGAATTCTAATTACCCTAATTCCCAGGCGTCCTTGCCTATATGGGCGATAGGTTGCCTATATGGGCGATAGGTCGACTTCCAATCCATAAGATGATACCTTTTGCCATCAATGGAATCATTCCAAAGAAAATTCTTCACATATATATAAAATTTGACAGCAATTGGAGCAGATATAGCAAGAAAAGGATAAGAAATAATTCAAGATGCTAGCTAACACACTCTTAATGAGGGTCAATGATGTAGTATGCATGTCAAAAAATTGAAGAGTTCTACAAGTCAATAATTTTAAACAAATATTCACTATAAACAAGATTCCTATTCTATCAATCATAGATCAAAATATTGGGATCGGGATCGGGATCAGTCTCAGGCAATCCCGATCCAATCTAGTGTGGATCAGCCAACAGCCAGATCACCCTAAATTCTTTTTTTTTTTAAATCAGAAAAAATTTTAAAAAGTGTATTACATTAGTTAAAGCCTATCTACCTTATTTTTAGTCCAAAAATTATATTTTTTAACATGTTTCATGAATAAAAGTCCCAAAAAACAGAAAATTACCAAAATATAGATACAATCACATAGATAATCAACAAAAACATGCATAATTTAAGTGAAAATGTGAGATACCTATACGTCAATTGTCAAATATAAACATGAAAAACCTATGAAAATTTCAAAAATTAAAAGTTAATATTAACCACTAAATAGAAAATGTGAGAATGACACTAAAGGCGCTGGCGTGGGTTCTACCATGAACATCGTGGCGGATCAGGTGTAGGATCGGCATCATGGTCATGGGATGTGGATCGGGAGTCTCAGTCTCAAGATTAATTATACTGATATTGTTGTTGCCCTTACTTAACCTTATATGTTGCATATCTCTGTTGACTCAAAGCTTGATACTGATCAAAATTGAAGTCAAATATGAGATCTCCAACTGTGTTCATTTCTTGGCGAGGAGCCTCATATATATGGTGGAATCTGTTGGAATGCAAAAGGAGGTTAAATCAGTTGATCATAAGGTACAAGCTGGGACATAGGGTACGAGTTCGACTGAGTATGACTCTGAGTCTGACTCTGTGTATTAGTGTCACATATAGAACTCCCACCACCATATCGATGTCACGTGATCCTGTATGTCGCTGTGAGCTTGAGACTTTACTTTTAGAAGATCTAAAAATTGACACCGAATTAGAAGCAGATGATGCCTTATTAATCGGCATTTGTTGCCCTTGGTCATATGATCTAAAGTACTGATTGTCGAATATCCCATACCCAGAGGTAGAGTAGAATCCATGGTTATACCTTTTATACGCCGACTGCCCATCATAATATTGGGTATGCATCAGCGTCTTGGACTTACCTTTCTCTTTAGTAGCTGCAGGTTTAGGTCGACTACCATGGGATGAATCCTGTGTGGCAATGTACTGAGAATTATACTTTGTGAAACTGTAAGGGGTACTACCACTACTAGTATCAGTACCTTCACCCGCATCAATGCTAGTGGCACCACCTGCACTTGTATCATCATCTCCATCATCTCCATCATCATCAGAATCTTGCTCAACACTTTTAGTCTCAACAGTCGCTAACATTGTATGCTGGTGGGACTGGAAGGCAATGGCTTCGGGTTAGGGCTGGGGCTGGGGCTAGACACCCAGATGCGGAACTTGGACCACATCATCAGTCTCATGATCTACTGGCCCGCCAACATCAGGCCCTGGATTTAAAAAGAAAGTGTGCATCTCATGGAAGTTATCAACCATATCTTGATCTATATCCCTAGGTGTAGTGGCCGTAGCGACGGTTGCCTGTTGTACTCCACCCTCAATCCAATCTGTCCTTTGCCCATTAAGTACTGGGTCTTCATTCTCACAAATCCAACTATCCAATACATCATCAACTGTGAGGATGTGGTCGAAGTCAATAGGATTATAGAAGTTAGCATCTTGTTACCTATCAAATATGTTGCAAACCTTCAACCGCATATTATAATGCATATATACCAATTTATGAAGGTTCGACATTTTCATTCTATTTCTTGCCTTTGTGTGAATTAGAGAGAATGTGCTCCAATTTCTGTTACATCTAAAAGAAGTTATCTGATTGAGGACTTTGATGGCGATGTCTTTAAGAGTAGGTGTACAATCTTTATATAAATCCCACCACTCATCTGCAATAAGAGTGAAGCATGTCAAATTTATAAAAAAGTAAACACGTTAGTGTAAAAGATTATATACTTATTGGTATACATATATGGCTGACATTTTTTCACAGCAAACAATGTGAGGTCTAACTTAAATCCTTCTCCTCTTATAAATGGATTCGTCTGCAGAGTCACAGACAACATATCAATTTATTTGTTCGGACTAGCTGAGAATAAATATAAATACAATTACTTTTGTATGCAATGAATCAAATCAAAATTAAAAGATTACTTACCTCTCTCATTTCAGCTTCTTATTTATACAAATCCTTATGCAGTCGTTGAATTACTATTTTTGTTCATATAATGATATTATTCTTCAAACTCATTTTTGGATCAGTATACGGGAACTACGGATTCAAGAAGTATGCTGCTAAATAATATAAAGTTAGTTGAAACTTGATATGTAAACATAAATTTCAAACTACTTACAAGATTACAACAAACAACTATAAATAATTACACATTACTTGTTGCATGTAGATCGTTGTGGAGTTGTCTATTCCCCTTAGAGTCGATGATCTTGATATACGTTTTATGATTACGTATGGTCTCAATGGACCTATTCGCCCTATCCATTGCCTCATAGATGTAAGGCATAGTGGGCTTCTTATCTTGGTCAACAAGTTTTAAAACTTTAACAAGAGGTTCCATGACCTTACATACTTCATCAACTCTATGCCAAAACGATTTATCCAACAGATATTGACATAATCCTACAATTGATTGTTTCTTGTCGTTGATTCCGATATAGCCTAAAAACTTCTCATTTATGAAACATCTCTGGAGAGCATGTTTATGTCTCATGAGGCTCTCTAAAGCCACGTACTCTGTGGCAAAGCGGATGATCCTTGGGTGCATTACGTAATGGCCGTTTGTGTAGTTGTCCCTCGTATGATTTACGGTCTGCGCACTATTGTAAATGACACTAGTAACCTTTCTACTTTTCTCAATAACCTCTTTTATGTGTTTTACATTTCTAATTTCCTTTAGCATGAGGTCAATATAGTACGCAGCACAAGGGGTCCAATACAAATGATTCCTCTTCTTCATTAGCATCTCCCCTGCAGTTTTAAATGCTGTTTCATTGTCTGTTACAATCTAGACAACATTTTGTTCACCCACCTCATCTACCACCTCATCCATCAACCTGAATATATATTCATTTGTTTTTAAATGGCCTGTGCTGTTAACTAATTTGTGAAAAATCATATTCTTGTGAGAATACACCATAAAATTTATCAATGGCTTCCTTGTCTTGAAAGTCCATCCGTCACACATGATAGTGCATCCATATCTAGGTCAAAACCTCTTTAAGGTTTGAATATAATTCCTTAGGTCATCTACTTCTCTGGGCAAATAAATATTTGTCAGCTGATATGGGTTAGGGTCTCGTATCCCTGACCCTATCTGTGCAATAACATCACACACATGAAAAAATGGGCCCTCTATAGCAAAGAATGAGATTCTAGCATGTGCCATCCACTGACATACCCATTGTCTTACCTCCTCTTCTCCCTTTTTCTTGAACATATCTTTGATTATTTTTTGTTTTGTTACCTTTTTTCTATATTCTTTCAGCCTAATTAATCTCTATCACTCTGTAGTTTTTTCTTTTTCATGACGTGCCCTTGTTATCTCCATCTCTATAGGTTCCTTGTAGGTCCCACTCTTCCCAAAAGTTGGTTGCAACTATGACCCACCACTAGGGTGATATTGGGAACCCATCCCTCCTATGCTAGTAGGAGGGTCAGAAACAGAGAATCTTCTCTTCGCCTCATTAGGTTGTGCAGACTGCCTAATTTTTCTCATTGCTGCCATAAGCTGCTCTCTCTAACCTCTCCATACATTAAAACCCTAGGCTTCTTCCTCCTCAATATCTTCTTCTCGCATATGCCTCCTACCCTTAAGCCTAAGTTGTTCTTGTAATAATTATTTTTGTTTCTTCTTTAGACTCTTCTCTTTCTTAGCCTCTCTCAAGTGTGCGTGTATGTCCAACCTTAACTCCAATCAATGTCTGAAATTTTTTTTTTTCCTGGTTGAACTTGACCTTGAAGCCATATCTTTTCTCCCAAGTCTATACTTGTTAAAGAACAAAAAAAACACACAAAATAATAAATATCCATCAAATTCAAATAACATCAAGTCATTATTAACACACTATAAGATTGCATTTGTTTGACAAAAAAAAATAATGCACTAGCAAACTTATGAAAAGCAATATTTTTATATAAAAAATAATTAATTTTTGGATTAATTAATGTTTTTTTTTTGAAAATTCATGTTCAACCATAAATTAGTGGGTTTTGGTCCCAAACCTATAGATCTATGGTCTTTTATATCATGTATATACCATATAATTATTTTAGAATTTTCGAAAAAATGCATATTTTTAATAAAAAAGTATTTAAAAATAGGGATTTAGTTAAATAAACCACAAAAATCACACCATACGATTGCATTTGTTTAACAAAAAATTATATGCTATTAAATTTTTGGAAAAACATTAATTATATATAAAATATAATTATTTTTTAATTCTTGGATTAATTAAAAAATAATTAAAAATATATTTTTTTGAAAATTCATGTTCAACCATAGATCAGTTGGTTTTGGTCCCAAACCCATAGATCTATGGTCTATTATATCATATATATACCATATATTTATTTTAGAAAATTTTTTGAATTTTTGGAAAATGCCTATTTTTGACAAAAAATGATTTTAATCCATCAAATGTCACTTAAATATTGTTTTTTATGCAATAAATTGGTAGATCTAACATCGAAATGTGTTGATTTTGAATTTATTGCAAAAAGAATGAATCAAAATGAAGATTTGAGTAAAAAATCATACATTTTTGTCTTTCGTAAAAAACTCCAAAATTTCTTTCTTCAATCCACTCAAATCCACCAAAAAACAAGTTTTTGATCACAAAAACTTGTTTAAAACCATAGATCAAAATGTTGGGATCGGATAGGGCCGATTTCAATCCGATCTTTGTCTGGATCGGCAGATCTAAAGTTAAAGGGAAAAAAGTAAAAAACTTCAAGGATCAGTTGATCCAAAGTTAAAGGGAAAAAGTCAAAAATTGGCTTGGATCGGCCGATCTCGATCCGGATCGCCCGATCCGAGGCCGATATGGCCGATCCGCCTTAACGATCCCAAGGCCAATCCGGCCCGATCTAGGGCCGATCCGACCAAGGATTTGGGATTGGGGTCGGCCGATCTCGATTGGATCTGGCCGTAGATTAGTCGGATTGGCTGATTTTTCTAACCATGTTTTAAACAACACACAAGGGTGTTTGGATGCAAAAGATCAAAAAATATTTGAGGGAAATTGGTGTATGGGGGAGCAAAATTGAGCAAAGTGAAAACAAAGGGCTTATGGTTGTGTTTGTATACTTTCGGCTGATCCAAATCAGGATCGAGTGATCCATGTGACGGATCGTTGGATTGGCTTGGATCGCTCAGGATCAGCTGATCGGGCGATTCGTACCATGGATCGGGCGATCTAGTGTCAAATCTGATTTACATTAAGAATTGGGATTGGACCAGGCCGATCCTGATCGGCCTAGTTTTAGAACCATGGTTGAGGTGGAAAGATTGCTATTGGTGACATTGTTGAGGTGGAAAGATTGTTGTTAGGCACATTGATGACCAGAAAGCTATGAGAAAAAAATCTGGTTTGTGGAAAGAAAAAGAAAAAAACATGCATGAAAAAAAAAATTCAATAGTCTATTATGGCAAGCTCCTTTACGATGCTTGAGGAAATCAAGCTCATAATGACTACAATTTTATGTGAATATAATCCATTGTGATAAGTTTCAATGCGATGCATGAGGAAGTCAAAAACTTTGTGGCTATTTCTATACAGTCTACTGTGACTAATTCCCATGCGATGCGTAAGGAAATCCAGACACATTATGACATTTATTTTTTATTTCTTTGGCCCATAGAAGCCCAAAAAATTTTTGATTTATTTCATTCACACAACCATTTTTTTATCCATTGAGTCATTTTCAAGAGGTTCAACATCATCAAGCATTATCTCCTTGCAGTTGATCATCATCAAGCTTCTTTAGGCATTTGCAAACATCATCAAGTGTCAGACAGTTCAACATCATCAAGCTTCAGGGATCTGCAATGGTATTTTGTACTTCAAACACATGAAGATTTTTGTCCAAAATCACCTTGTGTTTGAGGGGGAATATTAGAGAAATAAGATATTATGAAAATAAGTATTAAGGAAATAAAGATATTATGAAAATAATGTTATAATTATCAAGATTAAGATTTTATTTGATTAGGATTAGCATGGGTAAGATTGATTTGATTATGATTAGATTAGGTAAGAATGGATGTGATTTGGCTACTATTGAATTCCATATTTATCTTGCATTATTAGTCTATTTAAACCTCTTGTTAGAGGTATTGTAATCACGGTTGAATGAATCAATAAGAGCCATTTTCTCTAAAACCCTAAGGTTATAAGAGAGGGATGAGTTAATATACTTATTATATTTTAATAGGGATCCCCAAAGCCTTGGTCACCGATAATGGCCAACCTTTTAATGGTAGACAGCTCAGAATTTTTTTGTAAAGAATTCAATATCCATTACCATTATTCTACCCAAGATATCCTTAAGTTGATGGCCAAACAGAGGCATCCAACAAGAAAAATATTGGATAACCTTAAGAAGCGCTTAGAGAAAGAGAAAGGCAGATGGACTGAAGAGCTACTAGGAGTATTTTGGGCCTATAGAACCACTAAAGGCAACCCATAGGAGAAACTCTATTCTCTCTGGCCTATGGCATGAAAGCTATTATACCAATTAAGATAGGAGAACCAACGGTATGAACTACAATTGTTGATACACCAAACAATGAGCAACAACTTGCTTTATGTTTGAACCTCGTAGAAGAAAGAAGGGAAAAGGTTCAAGCCAAGATTGCAGCCTATCACCAGAAGCTTAAAAAGTACTACAATAAGAAGGTCAAGAGCAAAGGATTTTAGGTAGGAGAATTGGTCCTCAAAAGAGTCTTTAAAAACACTAAGGAATTGGGTCAAGGCAAGATGGGTCCAAATTAGGAAGGACTTTACTTAATCTCAGACACTAGAGATCTACGAGCATACAAACTCCAGACATTGGATGGAAGACAACTTCCCAGACCATGAAATGCAAGCCATTTGAGAAAATATCATCAATAAAATATTATTTTTTTCTCCTCTACATTGTCTTTTTTATATCATGAAGAAGAAACCATATTTCTTTACATTGGAGTACAAAGCTCTAAATCCACTCAAAGTGGGCTAACTGGCTTTAGTCTAGTTGAAGCAAAAGTCCTAGAATGGAACAACTAGGCATTCCTAACTTTAGAAGTAGCCTTTCTAGGTTAGGCTAACATGCTTCAATCTGGTTAAAACAAAAGTCCTAGAATGGAATAGCTAGGCATTCCTAATTTTGGAAGTAGCCATTCCGGGTTAGGCTAATAGGCTTCAGTCTAGTTGAAGCAAAAGTCCTAGATGGAGCAGCTAAGCATTCCTAACTTTGGAAGCAACTCTTTCGGGTTAGGCTAATAGGCTTCAATCTGGTTGAAGCACAAGTTCTAGAATGGAAAAGCTAAGCACTCTTAACCCCAAAGGCAACCCTTTCAGATTAGTACTATAAGCTTTGTTTGGTGGAGTACATAAGCCCTACAAGCTAGGAAACTAAATCCCCATATTAGGTACACTATAAGCTTTGTTTGGTGGAGCATATAAGCCCTACTTGCTTGGCAACCAAATCCCCATGCTGAGTACAATATAAGCTTCGTTTGGTGAAATACATAAGCCCTACTTGTTAGACAACTAAATCATCATGCGGAGTACACTATAGGTTTTGGTTGGTGGAGCACATAAGCCCTATTTGCTAGGCAACTAAATCCCCATACTAGGCAACTAAATCCCTACGTTTGGTGGAGTACACAAGCCCTACATGCTAGGCAACTAAATCCCCATGCTGAGTACACTATAAACTTTATTTGGTGGAACACATAAGCCTTACGTGCTAGGAAACTAAATCCCCATGCTGGTTACACTATAAGCTTTGTTTGGTGGAGCACATAAACCCTACTTTGATGCAGACATTATGCGACTTATGTATGTTCCACCACACAAGAGAGCAAGGTTCAAGTCTTTTGTTATGTATGGGTTTTTTTAATTATTTAAGGGGTGGGTTAATTTTGTAATAAGGCTAATAGTGTCATGGTTAGTTTAGTTTTTTTTTTTTTGGTTTTTAGTTGTAATTCCATTTTTCACTTTGGACCCAATTTTTTTATGGTTAAAACTTGACTTTTTGGCTTGATTTTAGTGTTATTAGATAGGTTATTTAATTACCTTTTTAATGAGACAAAGATTGCGCAAATTCGAGGTGATTTGCGGAAGTTATGACCAAATTACTAAGGGGGTGTCAATAAAAACGGGAATAGTGTTTTTTTAGAAAGTATTAAGTTTTAATTTTAGGAAAGTTTTTAAAAAGTTTTATGTTTTAGAAAACTTGGCTTGCAAGTTTTCGAAATTTTAGGAAGTTCCCAATTTTAGCTAATTTCTTATTGTTTAAGTTTGTAAGCCTGTTTAAAGGCAACCCCTCCCCCATAATTCAGTAGTTAATAAACATTTTTTTTTAAATATTTAGGTGTTCCCAAGGTGT
>JAOXJP010018218.1:0-17432 GCA_025762735.1 Platanus orientalis | reverse complement strand
AGGAAAGGGAAGGAAAGCTTCCATCTGAGGTTGGTCCCCCCCTCTTTATTTTTATTTTTTTTAGACCCTCATGTTGTAATCAATCCACCCATGAACCCCTTAGAATATCCCTATGGTGGGACACAGGGGAGACAAGCCTGTCTCCCCTTTTTAGCTTTATTTTTGAATAACTTATGGTGCAGTGCCCATAAGTCCCTCCATACTTAGAATTTGGAGATAAAATTTGAAATGGTGGTCACTGACATAGTGAATTATCATTCCACAAAATTTTATCCCCAGATGACATCATTTGACCCCCGAAGTAGAGCCCAATTTCTCACTATGCAAACATGTTCTGCACAGCACCACCTGAGCAGTGGTTAATTCCGGAATTTTAAATCTCAATCTATGTATGATCTTTATGAAATTATTTCTGTATTTGGTAAATATATAATTTATACATCTTAATTAATTTTTATGCTTCATTTTATTATATTTTAAGTATTTTACTAGAATTTGTATTTAGTTATTGTTTTGCTGTCTCCGTTCTGTTTTCAGTCTAGTCATTTATCTTGTTTGCTAAATAACTTCCTGTGTATATATTGTTTTACTCTCAAATTTGTAAAGTAGCTTCATGAAATCCTATATTAGTTCTCTACAAAATTTGGGCTCAACCCCATGAGTGTATCTCCCGAAATGGGCCTTACAACCCCTGGATTTCATAGAGGTCTGTGCAAAACTGCACAGAGCCCACCATGTTTAGAAATTCCAAAGAGGGGTTTATCCTTGGCCAATGGGTATGACATTTTTCAATGGCATACCAGAGGTCTTAACCTAGTTCTCTAAGAAATTTTAGACCCATTGGACCTCGGGAAGTGCCCTAAAAATCTAAAAATTCAGGCTAATAAACTATTGCCCAAAATTGGTACACCTAAAAAACCTATTAAATTTTAGGCATACAGTCTATTTCAAGCATATCCCATCCTAGGTCATTATACCTTGTTGGAAATATCTCTCTCAGATTTCCAAAGAGATAAATCACGCTCATTTTCGAGTTTTGTGGAGAAAGATATGCCCATTTGAGTGCGGACTATCCAGAGTACTCCTAAATTTTAATCCAATTAAAATTCAGGCATACACACTAAGTTCAGGCGTACTAACTTGAAAACCATATCTTTCTGTCCCTGTGTGCCCCATGGTATGAAAAGACCCATAAACCTTTAAAAACTCTTAAGAAAAGACTTCCAAACTCCTAGTTTTACTAAAACAATTAAGTGGGGTCCATCTAGGACAGTACGCCTAAAATCACATCACTGTGAAGATTAGACAAACTTAAAAATTAGGTATATACATGATGATCAGGCATATTGATTGAGAAATTCTAATTTTACCCATTTTGATAAAACATAAGGTGGGGATGAAGCCCTACACTTTCAGAACCATAGAAAACCCCTATTCCAACCTCCAAAACCCTTGTCTAGCCTTTAAAATAGACTAAGTCCAGTATCAAACATCTAACTGTCCAACACCTGAGTTTTACCTGAGAGACAACACTGGTGTTGTGACTGCTACGTCAGCACGATCCGGTTGCATAACCCAACCCAATCACTGTTTTTCAATCCTTTTTGACTTTTTATAGTCTCCTCCTTACCCTAGGGTCATGTTGTGTTGGTTCACAACCCAAAGACCTTGGGACTTGGCCATAGCCCAATTAGGTCCCTAAAATACTCACATTGGTGTAACATAGTCTTAACCCCCTTTTACTAATGTATTTCAATAGCGAGGAGTACTCTATAAGTATACAACTCCCTAAAATAAACCTACCCTAAATCACTCTCACATTCGGATGTACTTGACTATCAAGAATCGTACACACAACAAACCCCCAAAACTACATGCAGTTTGATCCTAACAAAACCCTATGAACACTAAACCATATAAGATCGGGTATGTAGGGAGCTAGAGACTATGTCTTAGGTGCAATTGCAAAGATCACACCATGGGGGTGGTCCAGACCAATAAAAATAAAACAACCACATATGTTCATTTTTCTCTTACTGACACTTGGAAGTTGCTAGGTTAAAGGAGCCACCCTAAAAAGGTGGGTAATTGGGGTGCCTAACACCTTCCCCAATTACAACCAAACAACTTACCCAGATCCCTAAAAATTAGACCAAAAGAAAGTCAAACCCCTAGGCCCGAGTGCCTAGTTAGGGCCCCAAAAAGCCCGAATCATCCTTTCCCCTAGAAAAGAGGCAGGCACCCAACCCCGCTTGTAAAAAGAACCCGAGTTGGTGGCAACTCCGAACAAGCACCCCGAAGTGGATCACGGATCCCTTCCGCGATGTCCACATCCCCTATAAGTATAAGAGAGGCTTAAATGAGAACTCTATCACACAAGAACACACCAAACACAAAGAGAAGAGATTCTTTAAGGGAGCAAGGCATTCAATCCTCCAAACAACCAAGAAGGCTCCAGTTATGAGTATCTACTGAAGATCAAGGAGACATTTAAGTGCTTCACTAGCACTCCACATTAGAAGAACAAGAAAAGGGAAGCAAGTAGAGGGTTTTCACTTAAGTAAACCCTTGGGTGAAGCTTCAAGAAGCAAGGAAGCATCTCTAGGGAGCTTGGTGGAAGATATTGGATACTAGCTCAGGATGGACTATGAAATATTTACCATGTGATGATGAACACATATTGCTATGTATATTGTCAATTGTAGATATGAGAAGAATGTCATGTATAGATAGAAGCATATATAGCTATGAGAAGAATGCCATGTGTAGGTAAAATCATGCATATTACCATATGTGAATGTTAAAAGAATGTTATGAATCAAAAGAAGCATGTGAATTATAATGCCTAGTTCCTACATGAAGAATCGTGATGCTGAATGTTTAGATCTTGTGATGACTAGTAGATGATGTATATACACTAGCACATGCCTACATGCTAGAATTGATATATATTCTATATGAAGATATACATCATATTTTGTATTAAAAGAGCCATGTTTTGCTCGTCCAGTTTTCATAGTAGGTTTTGTATACCTACTTACGAGTCATGGATCTCACCTATCCATACCATTTTTTTCAGGTGATGTTTAGTGTAGGTACATCATTTGGAGTGCCTAAAGGTGGGAAGGGAGGCATACGACAGATGCTTCATCTTTCATTAGTTTTTAGTTTACTTTAGACACTTACTTTCATATTAAACCTTGTTATGGGATGTATTATGTCAAAAGTTAAACTTTAAAATTTATGATCTTGTGTTTTATTTGAGATGATGGAAGACAAGTTTTATAGATGGTATAAGTTTTTGATATTACTTCCGCTACATCTTTAAGATTATGGTTAGATGTGATAGTTTATGATTTCACTGCTTATGTCATTTTAAGGTTAAAGTAAAGTAGTCCATGAAGATCACATATTCAGGTAAAAGGCTTAAATTTATGGCCAATTTCATATGGATCTAGTTCAGTAGCTATCCGGTTTGACGCCTAAATAAGGTAGTGAATTTCGAGGTCGTTACAAAATTAGCCAAGGGGAATGGCTAAGAGATGCCCAAAGGGCACCCATCTCCTTGTCCTGATTTTTCTTAATCACAGCAATTGGAGAGCATCAAGCACCTTGGAGCACTCCAACTTAAATGGAGCACTCTAACTGAGTAGTGCAACCACAAATATAAAGCATCAGAGCTTTTTCTTACAAAAGGAGGGTTAGTTCCTTTCCTTTTTAATCTAATGAATTCAAAAACCCTATCAAGAACTAGAGCCTTACCATTTCCTACTTTAAGCTCTCATGGCCCCACACATGAAGGAGGGGACAAAAAGGGCACGGTTCAACACATTGCGGTTCAAGAATGAGCAGAGTGCAAAGAACTATGAATGTTGCTTCTCCAAACACCTTTTTTTGCTAAGAGATATGTGGAGCAATTGCTACTAGAAGATGAACTACTTCCATATGAATCTCTCCTTGGTGGATGGCAAGACATCATGTCATTCGACAACATGGTTCAGATTGAGGCAGTCTTCCTGTTCTACCCCAACATCCACAACACTAACTGCACAGCCCTTTCATTCGACACCATTGTTTATGGAGTCGACATCCACATCAATCCCAATGTCATCACCTCCCTTCTTGGGATTTGTCATCTAATGAGTTAGTTAGTCGCCTATCTGCCTACCTCCCTGGAGAAGAAGGAGATTGCTACACTCCTCGACTATCCCCACCAACATTGGTATGGGAAGTTGTGCTTTATCAAGTGCAATATTCTAGTGAGGTTACTCAACCTCATCTTCACTAGCAAACTGTTGCCAACCACCCTCGACACTGAGATATCGGACAACATGTTTTTGGATCGTGTACAACCTCTTAGCCCAAAACAAGGTTGGCATACCAGTGATCATTTGCCACACCATGAGTACTGAGGCAGGACATGCCATAGTGAAATTGAGTCTTCAATATGGCATGATGATCACCATCCTCCTCGCCTCCTATGATGTGAGGTTCCTAAAGAATGCCCTAGTCCTCAAACATGACGTGTAACTTAATCTCATGGATAGAGCATTCCCATGAGGTTCTCGAGGCATGAACCACAGTGGCCACAACAACAGCATGAGCAGCACCTATATCCCCATAGGGTGATGCTCCATATCAGGAGGCCCCTCCTCCACCAGAGGCTCCTCCTGTTCCCCATCCATCCAGCGACTCTCCTAGCACATCCTAGGCTCCTCTTGGTGATGACTTCAGGCCTGGTATATCTGACGAGAGCTCTCCACTCTCCACTCTTTGTCTCTGCATGTCGCATATGTTGAAGAATATGGACAAGTTGGCCTACAAGGTCAGTGTGATGGATGAGTGGTTGGTGTGGATCAAGAGATGCCAAGACCCAGCAACACGTATCCCTCCTCTGCCAGTTCCTTTAAAGTTCTAGGATGGTGTGTCAGAGGATAACAAGGATGAGGCTGACGCTTAGATCCTAGTATTGTAGTTCTTCTTGTATAGGATTTATACCTGTTTATAGTTGATCATCTGTAATTGGGTCAAAGACCCCATCTCTTGTACTTTCTGTTTATATATATATATATATATATATATATATATATATATGAGAGTATCATTTTATGGCCCATGTATATATTGTTCCTCTTATGTTTCTATATGTGATACATTAATTAATTTTCCTATTATTCAATGACAAAAAAGGGGGGAGAATTAGGCCATGAAAATAGGAGGAGAGTTTAGATTTAAGGGGAGTAAATTCAAGTCTTTTGAGTAACTGCAACATAACATAATAATTAAAATTCATTACTCAAATGAAAAAGGAAGTAAATAAATAATAACTAATCTAATGAATCAATTTATTTGTGTTTATTGCTCACGATCTTCACACTTTTGCACAAATTGTTCACTTGTCAGTCTTGCTCTATATTTAAACATTTCACTCATGGTCACATCATATGCATGTTTGTGTGTGCTTCTTTATTTCACATTTGACTATACTAATATTGGCTTGAGTAATATATGTTGTTTGTCAAATGTGTTTTAGGTTTATCATGCCAAGCACACATGCTTTGGAAAGAGCAAAGTTGCAGAGATTCTGAGCTTAAAGAAAGGGGAAGTGCCAAAACCTTCATGTTGAAGACATATTTGTAGCACAATGTTATGGAGTCCTGTATTTTTTTATTTTTTTAAATCATTGTACCCTATCCATATATTTTAGGTTTTGTCATGGAATTCCCAAAGGAGGAGATTGTAAATGTATATATTGTAAATTCCATTAGTATGAAAATACATGGGTTGATAAACTAGGCTATGACATGTTCAATCTAGAGTCTAAGAGGTTCTTGTGTCCATAATATGTGAAGATTACTCTTGAAGACTAAGAAGACTCCATAGGAGCAAGCTAAGATCATGTGAGGACCACAGCATCATGTTCGCATCACTTGCATCATTCCACATCCACAAAGGTATATGAGGGTAAGAAACACTTAGAGAGACCCTTTAGGCCCCCAAGACCACCTTCCCTTAGATAGAACTGGCCTAAGAGCCACTCAGTGGAAATCTAGGAAAAGTGGAATGTTCTAGGAAAATTTGAACCACTCCAAAATTGGCTTAAAGAGCTCTAAACCAAACAAGCTACACACTTGCCAGTTTGGAGCACTCCAAAGTGTAGTTGGAGTGCTCCAACAAGGTGGAGCGCACCAACTTCAAAATGGAGTGCTCCATATTCTCTGGTCTGCATTGATTGAGATAAATACTCCTAGTGGAGCGCTCCAAAGTGGGCAGAACAATTCAAAATTGAAATTTTCATTCTAAATTTATTGTCCATCTTGGATGATTCTCATCCAAGGGTTGTGGTGAGCCACGACTCCTATAAAAAAGAAACTTTTCAGTTCTAAACCTAAGGGTTTAAGGGCATTTGTAAAAGGCATTTTTGGGCAAGGAAAGAGTTCTACATGCTCCACTCTCTATACACTTTCACCAAACTTACTTTGAAGAATAAGAGAGATGTTTCTCTCTCTTGAAGCCACAAAGGAGCTCTTTACAAGAGAAGAGAAAAGGAAGGTTGAGGATGGTGCATCTTTGCTTCCTAGAATTCAAACTCTTAACGTTAGGGTTGAGGTAAAAATTTGTTTCACACTTGGAGTTTGATTACATAGTAGCTTATTTTATGGTTGCATTGCATATTTAGACCACTATTACTTGTGAATCCTTAGAGATTCCATCTCCATGAGATATTGCCCCATTTAAGCTTCACTTATATTTGCCTACATAAAGACTTACGGTTGTGTGACTACTTGTTTATTTGCCTTCTCTAAAGGCACTCACACATTCCCTTTTACAAAAGTATAGTCTAACCTATTAGCATACTTAGCTATTGAGAGCCACTCACTACATCAGGACTTAGTTTTCCTTGGTGACCACAGCTGATATTTGGCTATTGAGAGCCACACCATATATTAGGATATTGATCTCATTGATTGGACGAAGCATACCATATCTAGTTATTGAGAACCATCTTGGTATTTAAACATTTCATTTGTCATAGGTCGGAGACTCCGTTTATTGGATTATAAGTCCTTGGTTAGGAGACAACCAAGGCCGTGTTTACAGGAGACACCAAGCACGTTGTGTAAGACCTTGGCCTGAAGATAACCAAGGCCATAATTACCAAAGACACCAAGCACATTAAATTAGGTTTGCTCATCTCTTTACAATCATCATGATTGATTAATAAAGTGAGTAGTTGAAAGTGGACATAGGCCCTAGTTTAGTCGAACCACTATAAATTCTTGTGTTGTGATGTGTGATCTTTTATGGGATTATTACTTACATTTTCATACTTGCAATCATTACCACTTTAGTACCAAACACATTAATTAAGTTGAATTAAAATTGAATAATACTAATCAATTTAATTAAAATCGAAAAAGGGCTAAAAGAACTAAAAATTTAATTAAATCTTATTTACCCTCCTCTAGGATTATGCACTTAGAATTTCAAGAACCACACATCATTCCTTTTAAACTAGTTAAGTTTTTCTTGCATGGCCATGATCCAATCCAAATCATTTAGAACCTCTTTCACTCTCTTATCTTAGATGTGAAGCAAAAATGACTAAGGATACTTTTAATTTGTCTTATAGTCTTCACTCTAATGTATGAACCACTAATGATGTCATCTCGAGACAATCCTTTGGTGATCCTTTTCTCCTTAGGATGAGGTTGAACTTCTTTAACTTCATCATCTACACTGGATTAAGATGAGATCTCCTCTTAGCCTTATTGAGGTTCTTCAATCTCTTTTAGAGGTGAAGTCTCAACCTCATGATTTGATGGCATAATAGGTGTATCTACTTGTCTTTGTGTTGACTCATAATCATCTACCACTACATTAATTGACTCTTCCATTGTGAGAGTCCTTTTGTTGCAGGCACGGTAGGCTCCACTTGTGTTGGAGTATCCAAGAAAAATAGTCTCATCACTTTTCTTTTCAAATTTTTCAAGGTGTTCTCTATCCCTAAGGATATAACATGTGCTGCCAAATACCTTTAAGTATTTAACAGTTGGTTTTTCCTTACTCTATAATTTATAGGTTGTTTTGTCTATTTTTTGTCTGCGATGGACTCAGTTAGAGACATAGCAAACGGTGTTAATTGCCTCAGCCCAAATCTCTTGGCTAAGTCTTTGCTCATAAGCATAGATGTAGTCATGTCTAGTAGAGTTATATTCTTCCTTTCAACCACTACATTTAGTTGTGGAGTTTTAAGGGCTGAAAATTCATGCTTGACTCCCATCTCATCACACCAATTCGAGAATTTGTGGTTATCGAATTCCCTTCCATGGTCGCTTCTAATGCGCTTGATGGCTAATACTTTTTCAACCTGAATTCTCTTATAAATGTTTAGGAATTCACTAAAAACCTCAAATTTCTCCATTAAGAATGCTACCTAAGTGAATCTAGAGAAATCATCAACCAAAATCCTAAAATATTTTCTACCACCTAGACACCCTGTTTTAGTAGGACCGGCCAAGTTCATATAGAGAAGCTCTAGGGGTCTAAATGTCCCTATTTGAGTAGTCTTTTTGTGAGGGACTCTAGTTTGCTTTCCTATTTGACAACCATTGCATAATAGGTTATCAATTTTGCTTAGCTTAGGAAGGTCCTTGACTATTACATTCTTGCTAAGCCTTACGAGATCCCTAAAGTTGAGATGGTCTAATCATTAATGCAAAAGATTGGTCTCATCCTTTTGAGATATGAAACAAGTGTCTCCTTCTTGAGGATGGGGATCAATGACATGAAAATTGTCATTTATCCTTACTCCTTCAACTAAGATGTTGCCTTCTTTGTGATCATTGATCACACATTCATCTTTACCGAATTGAACTCTATAGCCTTTATCACAAATTTACCTTATGTTTACCAAGTTGTGTTTGAGGCCTTACATATAAAGAGTTTCGATAAATCGTGGAATGTCAATGGTCACTATGTTTCCAACCCCAAGAATTGTGGCAGTGTTTCCATCACCAAATGTGACATATCCACCTTGAGTTTCCTCAAGTTGTGTAAATAGTTCCCTCTCATCGGATATGTGCCTTGAGCACCCACTATCAAGATACCATCTTAGTGAGCTTCTGGTTCTTAGTGCGGTTTGAATGACCAAACACTTTGAGTCATCCTTTCTTACCCATACTCTCTTAACCTTGGTAGGTTTAGAGGTTTTTCTTTTAGCAATTTATTATTAGGCTAATTCATTCTTCTTTTGAAGGTTATTATTTACAACCTTTTGAAAATAGTTTATTTTGTTGTCGTTCTTCCCATTTTATATTTTTTTAGATTGCATTCTTTGGGATTTGATGTCATTGGTCATCTTTCTACAATCTACTCTGAAATTCCCTTCTAAACTACAATAGTAGCAATAGAATTGGGGCCTTCTAGGACTATAGGATTGTGTTGACTTCTTTCTAGATGATTCATTGTAAAAGACTATTGGGTTCTTCTAGGTTTTTTAGTTTGGCTAGATTGTCCTTCTGTCATCTTAGAAGTGGAGACATTCCCTTGGAATCCTCTCGATGTAGAAACCTTATTGGCTTAAAATTTATTCTAAGCTTCCTTGGCATAGGAATGAGGTTTTCTCTTTCCTTGGAATCATCTTGAGTTTGAAGTCTACTTCTAACCACTTGGGCATAGGATCGAGATTGGGGTTGTATAGATATCCCTCACACTCCACCTTGACTCATGGGAGATTTTCCCTTAAGTGAGATAACCAATCTCTTCTCAACCTTCTTTGACCTTTCATAAGGTCTTTATAGTCCATTTTCACCTTTCCCTTGGAGGATTATGGAGATGGTTGAGTACTCCCACTAGCTTTAATAAAGCCATTATTGGGTCTTTGAGTTGAGGAAGAGGCACTAACATTGGAGTTGTAGCCTAGTCCAGTCATGTCTCCATATTCCTTACCCATTGTAAGCATTTCCTCAAACTTCTCATTCCCTTGGGTAAACATTGAAATATTCTCCTCTTGTCTTTTTCAAGTTCCTTGATTTGTTTAAGATAATCAAGGGACTTCCTTATGAGTTGAGCACAAGTTAAGTTCAATGCTTTGTTCCTTTCATTTAGGGTCTTAACTTAATCCTCCAACTCTTGAATCAGTAAGTCATCGCTATAAGACTTATCCTTCTCCTCTTCTATTTTTTTGAGCTTCTCCTCAAGTTCAAAAACTTTGTCAGAAAACTTTTAATCTTCCTCTAGAATTCTTCTCTTTCCATGTTTCCTATTATCCTTTAATAGATCTAGAAATAGTTTAGCTTCACTAAGCTTCTTTTCTAGTTCTACTAGGCTTATTTCCTCCTTGACACAGAAAAGCACGTAATTTTCTTTGGGAATTTCCTTCTCCTTATTGCTTTCCGAAGAAGACTTTTGTTGAAAAATGGAGATAATGTCTTCAAGGGACTTTGACTTTTTAGTCAACTTTATAATTTCCCTCCTAGGTTGTTTGTTCTTCTTTTCCAACTCAACACTTTGCACAAAGAGGTCATCGAAAGCCTCTTGTGCATCATAGGTCTCTTCCTCTTGTTCATCATCTCTATCTTCATCACTACTAGAGTTACTTGTATCCAAAAGTGAATTCATAGGAGTGTTAAAATCAATGAAGGCTTTGATCTCTTGTGAGTGAGATTCCTCACTACTTTGAGACTCCTATTTTGAAGCCTCGAATTCATCATCTTAAATTACAGTCATGGTTTTACCCTTTGCTTGTACTTGTTTTTCTTATTGTTGTAATCCTTGACAATATGTCCTCTCCCTTTTTACTCATAGAAAATGGAAGGTTCCTTAGAGAAATCTTTTTTCTTCCTATAATTAGAAGAAGACCTTCTCATTTTCTTGTTCTTGAAGTAATCCCTTGCATTCCTCCTAAAGAACTTCTTAAACTTCTTAGCCACCAAGGCTAAGTCATCATCCAAATCTTTGGTAGATCTAGATGGTTCTTCTACCTTAAAAGCTATGCCCTTCTACTTGGTAGTGACTTTAATTATGGCTTTAAACTTTTGTAGAGACTTAATCAACTCTTCTAGCTTCATGGTCTCTATGCCCTTACTCTCCTCTATAACGGTCATCTTAGATCTAAACCTTTTGGGAAGTGACTGTAGAACTTTCCAAACCATTTTTGATTTTGGAATGACTTCTTTCAAACTTCTCATCACATTTACCAAGTTAGATAACTTGGCATTGAATTGAGAGACTTCTTCATCTTCCTCCATTCTAAGAGCTTCAAGTTGTGTAGTGTACATTTGAAGCTTAAACATCTTTATGGCATATGTACCCTCATTGATAACTAAGAGAAGGAACCATGCTTCCTTGACCATTTTAAGATGAGCTATTCTTCTAAACTCATCCGGAGCTAACCCACTAGCTATGGCATTTAAGGCCCTAAAATTATACTTGTGAGCCTCCACTTTGGTAGCAGACTATTCACTTCTAGGTTTGTCAAGCATAGTGTAACTATTTAGTACAACATCCCAAACCTTGTGGTCAAAGGCATTTAGGAAAATCTCCATCCGAGATTTTTAATAGCCATAGTCACTCCCATTGAAAAATGGAGGTGTGCTAATAGACATGCTACCATCCTCTCTAGCCATTTAGTGTTTTTTTAGGATTTTTTTTTTTTTTACTAGGATCTAACTCGAGTTGTTAAGCCTTATATGAGTAATCTAGCTCTAAAACCAATTGAAATACCTATAAAGTTATCCTAGAGGGGGTGAATAGGATATTAAAAATTATCTTACCCCTTTTTACAAATGTTAAGATTGATTTTAATCTTCTTAAACTTAGCTAACATGTATGTGTGCTGCAAAGTATCTACTCAAGTATTTTATCAAACAAGTAATCTGCAAGAGTAGTAATGTGCATAAAAGTAAAAAAGACAAGCAATCACACACTCAATCCATAACAAGAGATTTATAGTGGTTCGGCATGATGGCTTACGTCTACTCTTCTAAAGCTCATTACCAAGCTTACGTATATTTCATTTAGATTACATAATACAACCTAAGTCAAAACATACAAAATCTACACTGCTTTCCTTTGGCAAGTTATTCACCAACACTCGGTGTCTCCAGTGGAAGCAAAGCAACTCAATAGTAAGAATGAATGCAATGAAAAACAAATATTACCACAAGTTGGTTGATGTTGTTATTTTCATAATGTGGGGTGCTCCTTGTTGAGCTAATATGATTTAGCTACCCATAACTTTTAAGCTCTTGTCTCTAGTGTTCCTTGAGCTCAGCCAAGTGTGAGTTTCCTCTTAGGAAGAGCTCATCACAAGTTTTCCTCAATAGTAAAAGCTTGGTATTCAAGAGGAGAGAAAGAGAGAGTAATTTTTGGAGTAGATGTTAACTTCTTTGGCTCAAAACAAAGAGAAACAGTTGGTTTTCTCAAGGGAGGAAGCTCTCAATTTGATAAACTTTCTAACACTCTCTAACTTGCTTAAAATGATTATCTTAATAGGAAAAGTTTCCTTTTACAAGGGTGAGGAGCACCCATAATCTTTAGATTGGAATCCTTAAAAATGGGCAACCATTTTTTGCCTTAGATTTTTGAAAAATGGGGTTCAAATTTTGAAATAGTGCATAGGGGGAATCAAATTTTGTGTTCGACAAAATTACCCCTGTGATCAATCACGAGATCCATGATAGGTCACACCTCATTATTGATCACCAATCTCCTAATCAATCATGGTTTTGGACTTAGCCTGAATCATTTCATGATCAATCATGGAGTCAAGCACCTAAACCATGATCCTTCTCATGATCGATCATGGCAAAAGGGGCGAGGGCCTCAGGTCTCTCAGACTGAGACCACATCATGGGTCATGATAGATCATAGCGTGATCAATCATGAGATCTATGATCGATTAGGCCCTGATTTATGCACTTTTATGAGGGAGTCTGTTGGTCAATGCTTTCTTAGGTCATTTGAAGGGTTCTACATTGCGCCCCAAAACCCATACTATTAGGACCATGAATTTCAGCACGTGACATTAATACATCACTTCATTTTTTAATCATTCATTCATTCTTTACTTGTATAGATTTTTTGTTTTCTTTACATTCATACGCAGCAGAATAATACATCATTCAATTTTCAATGATCACATAATTAATCACACTCCATAAGTCTGACCTAATCCAATCCATCAATTGAAATCAAATTCTCAAAATCCCTAACTTATTACATCTCTTGAAATTTAAACTGAAATAATTGTACTAAATTGAAATAAAGTCTCAAAGCCCAATAACTAAAATCAACAAGTGTCTGGTCTCTAACTATCTCTATCTAAAACTGCTACTCTACCATCTCCTCATCATCTATGGTGTCAGATTGGGGTAAGTTTGACATACATAGTCAGAAAGCAGTAAACTATGGAAACAATGGATCAAGTCTTAGCACGATTTCATAAACTAAACAGATACTTTTCTATTTACAATTCAATATGCATAACAGTCCATAAATTAATCTTATACATTTTTAAACATCTAATAAAAATTATAGTTTCATGTACAGAACAAAAATCAGTGATAACATAGACCTTTACATTTACAGAACGGAACAGATCAAATCATATTTCATATCATAGCCATTATAAAACAGAGCATAATAGAACATATATCTATTATAAAGCCATAACATATAACACTTCGCACTATTTAAACCCGGTGATAAGGGTCCAATTCACAACATTTAAACCGAACTAAGAAGGGTCCAGTTCGCAACATTTAAACCTAACTGAGAAGGGTTCAGTTCGCATCGATTATACTCATATGAGAAGGGTTATTACTACTTCCTATATGACAAGCAATAAGGATCCATAACAATTCACACCGATTATACCTAGGTGGAAAGGGTTCAATCAATAATTCTCTTTGGTAGGCAAGGTGGTTTTCTAGCAGTACATATCATTCTCTTACAATTTCAATCAAATCATATAGTTCATAAATGCAACATATAACAATTCTTTACATTAACTAAGTCAAAATAATATATAAAAACATACGCAATCCAACTAGGCACAATCTATTGAACATGTTTTCAAAGCATATCAAATCTGTCTAGAATAGTACTCTTGAGAATCATTAACGATAGAATATAAAAATTAGTACCTTTCTTTATAAATTATAATTTTAAGAATACTAAAAGTAAATTGAAGGATTATACATATAACTTCTTACCAATCAGTAGATCATTACTTATAAAATTATTTAAAAGATCAAAATAATTTTTAAAATACCTTTCACAATTTTTGAAATAAAACATTCTTTTAAAACTCTTGATTTTCCATTAAAAACATAGTTCTACATGTATTAATAATACAAAACGGATTCAAAATCGATGATTCAACACTTTAAAATCATATAGAATAAAAACAAAACACTTCTTAATCATATTATTGCAAAACCAATTTATTTCTTTTAAAACCTTATTTTAGAACTTTAAGCAAAACCAAAATCCTTGAAGAACGATTCAAATCCAGTTCAAAAACGATTAAAACCTTTGTAAAATAGAATCAATGGGGTTTTAAGAACCTAAAGAATGAAATCAAAACAATTTTTTCTTTTACAAAATAAGCTTTTAAGAATTGAAAATGATTAAAATCTAAAACAAAACAATCAAAATCTTTTGCAAAACGAGATTAACAAGGCTCTACAAACCTATGGAATCATAACAAAATAGTAGTTTACATGTGTTCTTACCTCTTAGTGTGCAAAAATCGTTCTTAGCTTTGTTCTTTAAAAAAATTCTCAAATATTTACAAAACCTAGTTTTTCCTCCTCATTTCTCTTCAAAATCCCTACTTTTGCAAAACTTCTTTAAAAGATCTTTTTTCTTATAGGTTTCTATGTTTTTACAAGCTTAAATAGCAACCATAATTTTTAATTTTATGTGTAGATAGATCTTTAGTAAAAAAGTCCTTAAAATTTTACAAAAATCATGATTGTACAAAATTTTTCGCTTTAATGACATCATCCCGCCAGAATTTTTCCAACACAGACACTCGGTGGGAAAACAACCATAACTTTGCTTACAAAACTTGGATTCACTCACCATATTTTTTATTGGAAACTAGACTTCAAGTGATTTCTAAGAATATATAGCTTACTCTATAATTCATTTTAAATTTTTGTTGGTGTGTTTTTAAAGTTACCTCAAAATCTATTAATTCAAACCACATCAGACAGTATAGACACATTTTGAGAAAATTATAGTAACTTCTAAAAAACTTTAATTCACTTGTTGTTTATTGCATTGGAAAGTAGACTCAGATCTTTCCAAACATATATTATTTGTAGGGTGATTCCTATGGGATTAATACAGATTGACTCACAAAGTTGTGTCATCCATCTAGGATAGCTTCAGAAATTGCCATGTCCTTGACCCTTATTTTTTTTCCTTGGTTAGTAAATTGCCTTTAACTTTTTCATTTGGTGTTTGTTTCGCTCACTATTTATTATGTTAGACTGTAGACTTATGTGTTTATCCAAATTGATAAGTTGCACTCATATGTTCTTTCTATATTTTTATTGGTGTCTTTCTAAAGTTATGCCAATGATCAGATTAGTATATGTGCATTTAAGTGGTCCTATGTGTATACAAAACTTATGTGATATGTGTTAGGATTCTAAGTTTGACACGTATACATTAATATGTGTATCATGGTGCGAGGTTTTACATTGTACTACCACACTGAAGTCCACTTTTAGGTTTATAAATGATATGCAATGCATGCTTTATACCTTATGTGAAATGGGAAAATCTAAGGTTGCTTACAGTCTTCTTCTAAGCCTTTAGTCCTCCATGTCTTCTAGTCTCAAACATGTGAGCTCATAAGACACTTACAAAACACTAAGACCACATTCTAGGTTTGTCCATGGGATTTACATTACATACAATAACAAGTCTAACTGCTTCTCTTGGGTAGGTAAGAAATAAAGTACAGTTGCTCATTCTAGTGCTGAAGTTGAGTATCAAGAACTTGCTTTTACTAATACAAAAGTTACATTGATTACTTTTCTTTTGCATGACATTAGGATCTCTTTACTTCGTGCTCCAATTCTTTTTTGTGACAACGTGAGTGTGAAATTCTAATATTGCGGTCCTAAAATCCTAGAGGAGAGGGGTGAATAAGATTACTAATTTTTCTTTTTAAATCTTTAGTTATTGACCCTTGCAAGTTTACTTTTAGATTGTCTCAACAAATGTATGTGTGATGAAATAGCAATGTAGTTAATCGAGCAATGATAAAATAGAGAATATAAATAATACACACAAGGAGACAAGATTTATAGTAGTACGGTCAATCCAAGCCTATGTCGACTGTCCAAAAGCTTCATTGAGATACTTTAAATTTTTTTAATAGTATACCTATTGTTACAAAAAAAATTAATAAACCTAACAATATCTCAACTAGTGAACTCCAATCACTATCAAACACACTTGGTGGCTTCAGCGAGTGTAAGCAAACTTCCAGTGACTCCAGCGAAGGTGTAATCATAACAAGAATGTATTTAGGATAGAAAACTTAATTCTCTCAATGTATGCCTCTTAGAAAGCTGATTTGCAATTATAATTCCAACAATGATTCCTTCACACAAGAGTGATTTAGGAATTTCAATAATTGCCTCTCAAAGGCTAATTTTTAATTTTAATGTACAGTAATAATTCCACCAATTTGTTTAAAACAGGGAATTTAGCAAATGCCTCTTAAGGGTTAATGTTCAATTTAAGGCTTAAGAACTCAAATATCTACTATCAAATATAGACAAAGGTCTCTGAGATTTCCTCTTAAATATGTAATTTGAAGAGGTTTAATTATCACAAATGTGGTTGCCTTTATAAAGGCCAATATTCCAATTAATACCACAGTTAATCTAGGCTCCAATTAATCAAGTTCTAACATTAGCTTTAATATTTACACAAATACAAAGCCAAGTTTTGATTTACCTCTTTATGGCTCTAGAACTTGGAGCTTTTGGCAGCTTGTAAGTTTGAAACCCTAATTCATAACCCTATTTGATTTGATGTACCAATCAAGAACAAGAGATCGTGGGTTTTCTTAATCACCAAAAACGAGAGATCACTCTCTCTATTTGCACAACCACAAACCCCATCTTGTTCTTCAATGAGTTTTTTCAATAAAATGAGAGTAGATCTAAAATGAATAGAAAGTTTCTTTGATCTGAGGGTTTGATCACTTTTTATAAAGTGTTACAAACCCTAATCGAGTAGATATATTGCAATGGTCATATGATCCCACAAAAAAGGAAGGTTTTTGCATAAAAATCAAGTCTGAAATTCGAAATTTCTAACCTGGGTGCAAGCTTAAGCAAAAGTAGAGTTATTACATCATAAGATTGATCCTAGACTTTGTAGGCTCGATTCAGGAT
>JAOXJP010018207.1:0-17432 GCA_025762735.1 Platanus orientalis | reverse complement strand
ACCGAAAAGTGATTTGCACTTTCTGGGGGGCACTTATCACTTTTTGGCACTGATGTGTCTGTACTCTGATGCCGTTTTCACAGTTCTCACAAGATTCGTTCCCACCTAATTTTTAGTGGGGTAAATCGGGTTTTTAACACAGCCTTAGAAAGACATCCGAATTAGAAGTTTCCAAAAAAAAAAAAAAAAAAAAAAAAGGACATCACAATTCGCAATTAGGTCAGGTTCGATTAGTGTTGAGTCTTTTTAGCTTGAGCTTGGGTTGGCCAACCTGCCCAAACCAACCGTTCGAAACCTCCTCTCAAAACGTCACCGACTCCAAACAGTCACTCTCCATTTCCCCCTCCCTCCCTCTTAACCAACAGACTCACTCTTTCTTGTTTCTCGTTAGGGTTTAGCAGCGGTTTCTGTAAATCCTGGGCGAGAAATACTCAAACGAAGGTCGCTTGAAACCCTGAAAAAAGTGAGTGGAGAGGAATGACGAAGGTGTATGGAACGGGAACTTATGATTTCAAGCGGCACAGAGTAGCAGAGTATCCGTTAGGGTTGGGCCATGAAGCACAGGACAGGCCACAGGAGCAGAAACCTGGGACGAATTCGTCCAACTCGATTACGCTTGTGGAGATCCAGCGGGACAGGCTGACGAAGATTGCCGCTGCAAATTGGGCGAAAACCGGTGATTCTTCTAAGCACGCGCCTTTTAATCCAGAGCTGGTGAAGGAGATTTATGATACGGAGCTGCTCGTTAAAGGGGGTTCTAAGCCAGCTCCTTTGCAAAGGGTCATGATTCTGGAGGTCAGTCAGTATTTGGAGAACTATCTCTGGCCCAATTTCGATCCGGAGACTGCCACCTTCGAACATGTCATGTCCATGATCCTGATGATCAATGAGAAGGTTTGAGTTTTGTGTTCTTTGTGCTTTCTTCTTTTAGGCAAAGCGAATGTAAATGCAGGAGAGATTTATGAAGTTTGTGATTTTCGATTTGCAGTTTCGAGAGAACGTGGCTGCTTGGTCTTGTTTTCACGACAGGAGAGATGTGTTCAAGGAATTTTTAGAGAGGGTTCTTCGGCTTAAGGAGCAGGTTTCTGTCTATTTCTGGGTTCTTTTCTTCTTTGGATTACGATGTGAACCATGTTTTAATATATTCTAAAAGACTAAAACTCAGTAAACTTGAAAATTAATGATATTAATTGACTTTATTTGGTTTTATTACTTTGTAAATACCATACCTGAGCAAGTTGGCATTGGTTTTGGGTAATTTCTTTAATGGTCAGAACCTTCCTCCCTTCCCCAAAGACCTACTGTAGTCCAAAACCTTAAATCGGAACTTCAATAATTGTGTTGAGTTAGTGTCGTGAATTCAATGCTCTTCGCAAGAGTCGTGTTGGGTTCTCATACGGAAACCAAAACAAGTCCGTTTTAGGAAACTTGGTTTGTTTAGGGTTTTTTAAAACTATGCTTTAACGTGTGGTTAGCAGGCTCTTCTCTTGTAACCAGGCTTAGGGTTTATTCTCTTTTAAATGAAAATAGGGGTTTTAGAAGAGGAGACTGCCAGTGCTTTTGTAATCTCTTGGTTTTCTCATAGTGAAATCTTTCTTGATCGTCTTTGCCTATGGATGTAGGTTTTAAGCCGAATCACGTTAAATTGTCTTGTGTTTTGTGTGTTTGTTGTTTGCATTGATTTCTTCTTCTATTAATTGTTGCGTACAATTCAAATCAAAGCTTTCGCACAATAATTGGTATCAGAGCCCTAGGTTGTAATTAGATTTTTCGACATGGCGGCAAAGTACGAAGTGGAGAAATTTGATGGGCATAACAGCTTCAGTTTATGACGTATGAAAATGCGTGCATTGTTGGTTCAACAAAGACTGACCAAAGCTTTAATGGGTAATGAAAAGCTTCCTGCGATGTCGGAAGACGAAAAAGAGAAACTTGACCTCAAGGCACTTAGCGCAATTTAGTTGTGTCTGGCTGATGAGGTGTTGAGAGAAGTTGTAGAAGAGGTGTCTGCGGTTGGGTTGTGGCTCAAATTGGAAAACTTCTATATGACGAGGTTTCTCACGAATAGGTTTATTTAAAACAACGACTCTATACATTGATGATGAAAAAATGTATGTCTGTGAAAACGCATCTGGATGAATTTAATAAAATTATTATGGATTTGAAAAACATTGATATTAAGATTAATGATGATGATCAAACTATCATTGTTTTATGTTTTTTACTTGCATCATATTAAGACTTTGTTACAACCTTACTCTATGGAAGTGATACCATCTCCATGAAGGATGTTAAGACATCTTTGCATTTTAGGGAATTGAGGAAGAAAGTATTTGGAGAAGAGGGTGAGGGGCAGACAGAAAGTCTGTTGGCGGGAGGAAGAACAAAGGAAAAAAGTTATGGAAGTGATAAATGTCAGTTTATATCCAAGTCTAGAGGAAATGGGAGGATGCAGTGTTTTCGTTGCAAAGAATATGGCCACATGAGAAGGGATTGTCTAGATCGTTCTGGCAAGAAGAAAGGTGATAATTCAAGTATAGCATTGGCAGAGGAACATGAAGAGTAAATTGGAGATGTTTTCACAGTTTTTAAAGGTATGACCACATTTTTTCATAATGAATGGATATTAGATTCAGGTTGTCTTGTTCATATTTGCTTTAGGAAAGAATATTTTGATACGTTTCAAGAGAAGAAGACAAATTTTGTTTCTTTGGGTGATGAGTTTACTTGTGACGTCATGGGTGTTGGGACGGTAAAGATCAAGATGTTTGGTAGAGTGATTCGTACTTTGGGTGGTGTGATATATGTTCCAAGATGCAAAAAAATTTAGTATCCTTAGGCCGGATGGACTACAAAGGTTGTAGGTATTCAGTAGCAGGTGGAGCCATGAAAATCACACGTGGCTGTTTGGTCTTGATGAAGGGAGAAAAGTGTGGTGATGGTTTGTATTGTCTGATGGGGAATACGGTGATTGATATTGTTTTTTTGACCTCAACGGGTAACTGGAAACGGGGTGCACGGAATAACAAGTGCTTGTGTAGAGTCTCTTTTGCAGATGCAACAAAGAGAGGTGGTGTAGGTTTCCAGACAACAAATGATGGGGAGGAGGTTCCTGTGATTGGAGAGGACAGATCGAGATCCCTGTCTGGAGTTGACTAGATGAGTTGGCTTGGGGCAACTACACATGTGCATTGACCGTGTTTGATCGAGTCGGATGGTGTCGGGACCGAATTGATTCAATGGTATGTGTAGCGGTGATTCTTCAAGGCCAATGGTTTGTAGTGATAGTAAACAAGTTGCGATTCAGGTTCGAGGTGGAGGTTCGTTTCAAGTCTATATGACACAAAGTTCACTAAGAAGGACAAGTGTAGGTTTTCTCCAAGGTGGTTTTGGAATGTGAGCCAAAGTAGAGTGTGGTGCACATGTCAAAGTTACCTTTTGGGGTTGTGTGTTGAAGATGGGAATATAAATTTTTTTTGTACTATGTAGTCGTGGTTGAATTCAAGCCAAGGTGGAGATTTGTTGAATTAGTGTCGTGAATTCAAGTTGGGCTTTCATACGGAAACCAAAGCAAGTCCGTTTTAGGAAACTTGGTTTGTTTAGGGTTTTTTAAAACTGTGCTTTAACGTGTGGTTAGGAGGCTCTTCTCTTGTAACCAAGCTTAGAGTTTCTTCTCTTTTAAACAGAAATAGGGGTTTTAGAAGAGGAGGCAGCCGTTGCTCTTATAATCTCTTGGTTTTGTCAGAGGAAATCTCTCTTGATCATCTTTGCCCGTGGATGTAGGCTTTAAGCCGAACCACGTTAAATCGTCTTGTGCTTTGTGTGTTTTCTGTTTGCATTGATTTCTTCTTCTATTAATTGCTGCGTACAATCCAAATCGAGGCTTCCGCACAACAAATTGTTTACTCAGTGTCATCCAGAGCTGAACAATGATAGGTGTTCCCTCTTTTTTTATTTTAATGATTTATTTATTTTTGATGAATAGAATGGAACAAGATAATGACTATATGCCCTTGTAAGTTGGACGTGACAGTCCCTTCTGTAGAGCCCCGAAATTTCATATCATAGATGATAGAACTTGGAGGAGGCTACTTTGTGATGATGGTCATTTATTCCCTATGTATTATAGACCAGACAACAATTTATATTGGGCATCATCTTCACAGTTCAGTGATTTGTGCTTCTTGCTCTGAATTTGGATTCAACATTGTGGCATTGGTATTGACGGTGCCTCCTGGTTCAGTTTTCTATATTTCTTCCCCCAGTCCTGTTGGTAAACCAAGCAGGAGCTCTAGTTTGTTCTCTAATGCCACAACACTTGATTCCTGGCTCTGGACCATTTCATTGCATAGAGGAAAGCAGACTGAACAAAAGTTTTAACTTCTTTATGGGTTTAATACTCAAGATTTGAGGCTGAATCTCATAAAGTCCTGTGGTATATATATTTTCAATATTACCTACTTGCTCCTATTAATCTTTCATATGGAAATTGGTAGCATTACATGTCATCATCAATCAGTTCTATGCATGTTCTTTTTATTCTTAAGTTATAGGTTGTTCTTTCTTCCATTCTGGCATTCTTACCTAACGACTAAATTGCCAGATAGTATATATATAGTAATGTTTCGTGCATATCTTACGTGACATTTGATCCTCTTTTTTGGTTGTAGGGAAGAGCACTAAGTATAGCAGAGAAGACCAATTACTTGCTTTTCATGATTAATGCCTTTCAGGTATACTGTTTGTATCTTATATACTTCAGTTGTTGGAGTCATTTGTTTGTGGGATGTCTCCATCAACGGTGAAATACTTAAATGTATTTAATTACCGCTTTCATCTACATATCATTTGTGTAAACTTGTATGATTATATGCTAAGTTTTTAATGCTAAAGAGAGCACATTGGAATCCTGATGAGGTGCCATCTATTCTAATTATTATTCAAATGGAGTCACTACAATACTGAGATATTTGAACTAGCATGGATCATTTAGCCATCCAAGAGTACCCCTATCTAGGTCTCAAAAAATGGGGGGCATATCAGACGCACAAGTTACACCCTATCCATTAACGTACACATGATAGAGAAAAATATATCCAGATAATAGTATTACTTAGAATCTTGTATTCCTTATATTTCTGAACTTTCCTTCTTTGATGGTTCCTCTGGCCTTTGATTCTGTCAGGGGAAAATAAACCAAGGAAAGAAAATTACACTTCTTTGTAAGTTGTGTGCATCTAACCCAGACTAGCATTACTTTCTTTTCTATATGTCGGTAAGAAAAGAGCACTTTTTCCCCATTTGTTTTCATAAAATGTTGTGCTGGAATACTTAGGTCTGATAGTCAACTGATACTTCTTGCAAACCTGTGCTTGCCGGTTCAAAGACATAAATATTCCAGTGTGTATGGATAATGACTGTTTCATTTTGCTTGGTCACTGCCTATGTGTTCCTTACTTCTGAGTTTTGCTGTGCTTGCACCATTTTTTATAGATAGTTAGTTAATTGGAATGCAACAGAACATTTTCTGTTTTGGCATTTTCATTACTTTGTGTACGTTTTATGCTTCATGACAGAGTTTGGAAGATGAATTTGTTAGTGAGACTGTTTTAAAGTTAGCAAGTCTGAAGTCATGGCATAGTCTTTCATTTGGTCGATTTCAGGTAAGATCAATTCTCTCTCTCTCTCTCTCTCTCTCTCTCTATCCCTTTAAAAATTTGGTCCTGACAAATTGTATGCATCTGCGATCCTGTGTTTGAGCGGATTCTTTTTCCCCTTGTATGTAGATGGAGCTATGCCGTCATGAGGATCTAGTCAAGAAGTGGAGAAGGATGATTAAGAAAGAAGCGAAGCAAGCCAAAGATAGAGGAGAGCTTTTTGACCCCTTAAGTATGCTTGAAGTGAAATTCTTGAGAAATCTAATTCAAGAGTTTCTGGAGGTACGTTTTACTCAAATTAATTGTACTAAACTGTAGCAATAAGTGTCCTAGGATATATGAAGCTAATCAAGATTTATGTCTCATGTATATCAGATACTAGATTCCAAGGTTTTTCTCCAGAAGCAAAGTGATGATAACAATGATCAAGTTAGTGATTATAATGGTTTCGAGCATGTTGATGATCCTTGTGCCTTGTACTGCGAGAGGTTTATGGAATTCCTTATTGATCTTTTAAGCCAACTGCCAACGAGGAGGTATGTTTCACAAACCACATCACTTGTTTTCTTTCATCCAGTGTTTAGCCCTTCTTTATCATGTAAATATGCCATGTCTTTCACTGCCCCCTATTTCTTCTGGAAACTGCTTTTTAAATTTTACATGGGATAATAGTTTAATGTATAGAAAAAGGGCATACAGTAAAAACACATCAATATAGTTTTTCAAAATAAAAAAAAGAATTTAAAAAAACTTAACTCCGTATGTTTCATGTCTCCCCCACTTAAACAACCTTCATATGTTCGCATGTGAACCATGGGATCCTTGCTCACAAAAATTCCCTATTCAAAGGATCTTTGAATAGATTCAATGTATCCATGTACATCTCATTCTCCTTCTCCTTCTCCATATCATCCATCTCTTCTAAAAGTGATATAACAACCTTGATTGAAAAAGATGCAATGGGTGGGGTGGGGTTCTTGTGGTGATAGAACTTCAACACTAGGCATCTTCGCATGCAAAAACTCGGTCTTACTATTAATTGCATATTGTATATAATTTATAATGCTATTGATGAGGACATGGCAGCTGACGTGGGCCCTACAAGTGATGTGGATGGGACCTACACATGTGATGCAAGGGAAGCCAAATTGGAGTCATGTGGGGCTGTTATTTTGTGTTATTTATTTATTAATTTTACTTTATTTTATGAACAACATCTTAGGATTATCTTTATGTTATCTCTAGATTTATCTTTTGTTAGGAGTTGGATTAAGTTAGGAGTCCTAATGTAATTAGAATTGGATTAACTTACCAAAATTTTTAGTTATGTTATTTAGGATTCTTTAGTTGAAATTAAAGTCTAATTATGAGTCATATTGATGCGGACATTAGAGCTAGGTGGGACCCACACATGGGTTGGTGGGGTCCACACAAGAAGACACGTGGAGGCACATGGAAGAACATCTTTGGGACACACGATAGAGTTTTTTTTGAGTCTTTATTTGAGTGTTTTATTGTTTTACTTAATAGTTCATGTTTTATTAGAGTTTAGGACATGAGAGTCATTATGGTTTTTGTTTTTGGGTCTTTTAGGAATAATACATTGTTGCCCAGGGTATTTTATTAATTTTAGTGAGTCAACAAGTCAAAGTGGGACCCTCTTAGAGTGCTAGTTGAAATCCTCTAGAAGGGCTTGATTTTGACACTTTTTGGTTTTAAAAGGTCAAGTTTTTAGCAGTTTTGAGTTTAGGAAAGTTTTAGATAGCAAGTAAACTAGTAGTTTAGGAGTTTCCAATCGGGTATCAATTAGGCCGTGCTGGGTTGGGCTAAGGTCAACTCGAGCCCATCTTGAAGAGAAATTCATTTGCCCGAGCCCAGTCAAAGCCCAAACTTAGATCGAGCGTAGCCAGATTTAATAAATCGGGCTGGCCCAAAGTTTTTTTTTTTTTGATAGGTAATAGGTGAAGACGGGTTTTGAACCCAGGTCTGTGGTACGAGTCGTACGACAACCCACAGACTTTACCAACTTAGCAAGTTGACATCTTCAGTTGGCCCAAAGTTACCAACCCAATGGAAAATTTTAGATGAAATTAGGGTCCATGGGCTTTAAAAATCAAATTTATGAAACATATCAAATTGAGTTGGGGCTCATGGGTTTTAAAAATTAAATTTAAGAAATAAATCATTCAAAATTTATATATTTCAAGATGGGCTTTGGGCTATAGTTACTCAAATTAAGATAATTGGGTTCACTCATGTATTAAGATCACACTTAGTTTCGGGCCGGGCTTTGGGCCACTTATTAGATATAAATTTTAGGCTGGGTTGGGCTTTGGGCTAAAAAGGCTTGAACCCAAGCCCAGCCCGAAAATCACTTCAGGCTTAATGCTTTGGGCCGGCCAAGTGGGGCTTTGGGCCAGCCTGGCCCAATTGACAGCCCTAGTTTTTTAGTTGGTTTCGTGCTATTTTCTTAAGTTTGTGAGCCTATATATAGGGCTTCACGTTTTTGTATCGGTATGATGGAATTAGTAAAGAAGTTTGACGAGTTTTGCTCCTATAAGTGGTGCTTCTCCTTGTTATTCAAGTCTTTTGCCTTGGCTTGAAATTGTTGTAGGGATTATTTGGATCATGGGATAAGGATTACTCCAAAGGTATTTATCTTCTATTCTCTTTTTTTCTTGTTCTTGTTCTTCTTTTTCTTTCTTATTCTTTACTGTTCTCCATTTTCCTGGTTCCTTGAATTAAGTGTGTGTTGCCGGAGTTTTTATTTAATTTAATATAGTTAGGAATGTCGGAATAACCTGAAAATTGGTATACATACTCCTCATATATGTAAGAATCACCCCGTCAAATTTCAAAATTTTCTTACGCACGATCAGGGGTATTTTGATAATTTCCGGTTTCTACCCAAAAATTCCAAAATTGCCCTTTTGGGTTATGTATTTCTATTTTCTTCCCCTTTTCTATCCTAAATTGTTCTAGCTTCATTTCCTTCATTATATTCTTCAAATTTTAAAATTCTTGGCTATTTGTGTGATTTAAAGATTAATTCTTGGTGGATCAAAGTGTCTTCTTGCATCCGTTATTAATTTGATGATTTTTTGAGATACTTGATAATACCCTACATCAAATTTGTGTATTTTCTCTATTGTACTGCATCAATTTTGGTATTAAAGCTTGTGTGCTTCATCACATATGTAATTAGAATAGAAGTTAGAGTTGATTTGTAATTAGATTCTAATTAGGAATTAGGGTCCATGTTGGCTAGGAGTCTTTGTAAGGGGTTATTAAAAAAAAAAAAAAAACAACGCACGATAGCATCTATAATAATGATGATTTATGGAATAAAAAATAATTTCTTTTGGAGCTTTCAGCTATGTGCTTTTGGCGTGAGTTTGTTGCTGCCCAAAATCAAGAGTGGTTTCCTTAGATCCAATCTAAGGTTTGTGCAAGCTAGGTGGAGAAATGAGATTGTAAAACCCGCCTTAACCTTCATTAAATCACCCATGACCTTAATTAAATCACCTTTCACAATATTCCAACACCTTTGGAAAAATGAGATTGTAAAATTGTTAGGTACAGGTGCCTTATCCCCTTTCATACCCAAGATACATAAATGCACTTCCTCTTCGGAAGAAGGTCTCTCAATACAACTCTTTTCCTGATCCAATATACAATCAAACTCCATGCCATCAAGAAGAGGTCTAACGGGGTGTTCTTCCTTAAACAAATTCATGTAATAGGATTCCACCTCCATTCTAATGTCAACCTGATTATGAGACCACACACCATTAATCCAAAGACCGTAGAGATTATTCGAGCATTTATTTTGTGATGCCACCTTCTTGAACCTTGCCATACGAAACCTTGAGTCCTATTAACATTCTGAAATCGGGTTTGGTTTCCTTGTGTCAAAGCCTTACCTAAACCACACTTATACCTATATACATATACCCTGTCTTGAGTACCTGTTATCAAGGCTACCTAATCCCTGAATTTGTCCCTTTATCTAGAACCTATTCAACCCAATTCAGTCCTAAACAACCCTGCTGTTCAGTCCTATATCCTATCCTTAAACAGTCTGTGTTTCTCCCATTCTACCTAATCCCTGAATAAAATATGTTTATTCTCCGACATGCCGCAGACACACATGCAGAGGTATCCTTGGCGTGTCCGTGTCCAATACGCGTCGGACTCGGACACGGACACGCCGAGGATTTTGGAGTGTCTGTGCTTCCTAGTTAGGGTCTTCATCGCTAAGACCAGGTCTCCTTCTAAGACATGTGGTTTGGTCTGAAAAATATTTTCCAGAGAGCATATGTCTAAGCCAAGTACAGCCAGCCGTGTATCATACTCAGCACATCGTTCCAACAACATCTTCTCAAGCGCTTGCATGTGTTCCAACAACTCTGCAGCCTGCTGGTTGTTGTTTGACAGCCCAGCCACAAGGCCTTCAAGCTTGGCCAGGAGCTCCTTCAGGGCTTCAGTGGCAGTTCCACCTGCCATTGTGGAGTTTCTTCAACCACCAACACTGTGCTCTGATACCAAACTGTCATGGGGTTGGCACCCAGAAAAATTTTCCACCTCAACACTAAGTCCTGGACTTGGTCTTTAGCCTTCTCACAACCCACCAGCCTATTGCTTGCTTGCACACAACACTTCCTCACGGCCTGGTATGGCTTGTTGTTCTGTTGCACAGATCCACACATACTTTGATGTAGCATACATGTAGGTAAGTGAAGGATGTGCATAGGAGATGGACATAAAATAACAAGAACAATAAACTGTTATAACCTAGATTCCTACTTGTACCAATTACATGCAAAATTATGTGGTTCTTTAGATTAGGATCAACATACATTAGAAGAGTTAAAGAAAACAAAACAATAAACAAGAAAGTAGTTTATGGATTGTTCCCTTGTAGACTTGAAGTTGGGGTGGGTTAAGATTGTTACTGGTTGTGACTCCTTGTAACGTTGTCTTTTGTGCTGTTGTCCTCGGCTTTGGGGATGCCTTATCCCCTATTTAATAAATTCTTTACTTTATCAAAAAAAAAAAAAAAAAAAACGAGAAAGTAACTTAATGAATATATTAAGAAAACAAATTGATTTAAATAAGTAGGAATTGTTAAGTTGCTGTCCCGAAAATCTGATGCTATAAAGTGCTATAAAAGTGTTCAACTCAAGGTAATAATGAAGGAAACTAACAAGAAAATGAGGGGTTTGCATGGGGAAACAATTAAAGATGTGTTTTATATGTGATTAGGGAAAAAATAAGGCTGAAGAGGTTATAGGTATTCCCGAAAAATCAACCCTATAGTTCCAAACCTATGCCATAGATTCCAACAGATTACCACTTGAATAAGGATGTAAAAGAGAGTTCAAACATGATAAATAGGACTTGGATCGTAGCATGCGAGGTTCCCTTTGTTTCTCCTTGTATGCACCTAATAGAAATTCCAAGCAAAAGGAAGTGAATCAAAGAGGGTCTGTTGATGCCGAAAATTTGCTCCAAAACCAGTTATACCACCACTCTCAAAGAACTCAGGCCATGGCTCGAACTTGAAGAAATTTTTTAGACATGAGTTGCTTCCTAGGGTGTCGCCCAGGGGTGTAGATCACCCTAGAAGACCCAAACCAGCCAAGGCTTGGATTGTGTAGGGTTGGTGATCGAACCACTCAAAACTGATTCAACACCATGTTAATGCCTAGCTAGAATAAACCCAGGTGGGGCTTCGAAATGATGACCCTTTTCTTTGGTTTGATACTTGTTGATGGATCGCCCAGGGATTTAATGCACTCTGGAAAACTCAAATCCACTAAAGCCCCAATTGTTTGTAATTGGTATGCAATCTCCCAGAATTGCTCAAAACCCCTGTTTCATGCCTGTTGCTAAGGAGCACACATTTAACCTCTCCAAAAATTGAAAAACTTCAGTGTGGGTTGCCACATGAGGTGTCGCCCAACCCTATTTGGCCTCTTGGAGGTGATGGTTCAGTCCAATCCCTGATACTTAGGTGATGGTGATGAAGTTTGTGCCTGTAGGTGGGTTTTAACAATTGTAAAACCTGTAAAACCTAAGTAAGAAAATGAAAGAAAAAAAGAGGTGAACGGAACCGTTAACCCAAGGGGAAGAGAGTGGCCTCCATCACCAGTGTTAAATTAGGTGGGGGTTTAGTCCCATTCTAGGGTTTTGGGTCTCCAGCTTTCACGACAAGGAGGAAGAAGAAGAGCTTTTCATAAAAAAATTCATCGTATTGCATAACTCAAAAAATCTGGTCATGGGCTCTATAAAGAGACTCCCACGACTAGGAAAAATTACAAAAGAAAGTGCACTGACAAATATACCCTTAAACACCCACTACACATAACACAAATATTCCTATACTAAAATAAATGGCATAAAACACCCTAATAACCAAACAAAGACTAAAACACCCACAAAAACCTGTGCCTCTCCCCCCCTACAAGAGACATAAATAAATTCAAGAATAAATAAAAATAACTAGAATGAACTCCAAATATAAATCAAATCCCTCTTAGCCATGATGTCCTCATCACACTGCCTCCCAAGCTTGCACACAATACACTTAGGGAATTCTTGACCTCCTTTTGTCAGTCCCCTCCTTGGACTGCATATTTTGACCCACACCGAGCCAAGACTTGGGGTTCTAACAATATCTAAGATGCTTGGGTGTTTAGTCTAGAAGGCTAATTCTTCAAGGTTGATGTTTGGATTGGTTCTAATGGCGTTCTTATTGCTTTGGTTCAGTTTTCGGATGATTCTTTATTTTTTTCTTAAGCCCGATCTCGAGGATTCTCTATTCTCAAATGCCTTTTGCCTTTGTTTGAGGTGGCTTCTGGGCTTAAGATAAATCTTCAAAAAAGTAAGGTGATGGTAGTGGGTCAGGTTCCTTGTTTGCGAGAGATTGCAGATATCATGGGGTGTGAGATCGCGATGCTTCCTTCATCTTATCTGGGTTTGCCTCTCGGGGAAAAACATTGGGCCGCTGCGATTTGGGAGCTTATTGTCAATCAATTGGGTCGTAAGATTTCAGCCTGGAAGGTGAGATTGTTCTTCGGTAAGCTTACTCTTTTTTTTTTTCTTTAATAGATAAGGGAAAACTTTATTGAAAAAGAGAAAAGTTACTAATAGTACAAGGGGAAAACCTGAAATCTACAAGCAAGTATTCAAGATTATACTATCAATATATTTAGAAACCAATCCCACCCTAATTGGCAAGTTTGTTAGCCATTACATTTTGTTCTCTTGGAATGTGAGCTAAGGAAATGTCCAAGGATATGATAAAGTCTTTGATTTTATAGAGTAACTGGGCTAAAATCTAAGAGCCTTTTCTTTTCCCCATCCCCCAACTGATGACTATAGACAAATCACCCTCAACCAAGCATCCTTTTGCCCCCATGACTTTAAGCTCCCTCAGCCCCATAAGAATCCCATAAGCCTCTGCTTTTATGGAGTCACACTCCTTAAGAGGACCACATATAACCCGAATAACTTTGGCGTTCCAATCTCCAACCACACAACCATAGCTTGCGTTCCCCAGATTACCTTTAGAGGATCCATCAAAGTTAAGCTTTAGTCTTCCCAATAAAGGAGGTTTCCATTCCAAACACTCCTTGTGTCCCCTAGGAAAATTAAGTGAAATACCCGTGACCCAATCTCTCATAAAATTCGACAGTGAGTATCCTTGAAATTCTTTTAATATAATTATCTAGCTTCCGGCTTCTCTAATAATGGAGTCAATCACTTCATTGTAGGACCTACTCAAACCTTCAAAAATGCAAAGGTTTCTTTCCTTCCACAAAGCCCAAAAGACCCCATGTAATAAACACACCCAAAATAGCCTTCTACGGACTCCAATGCCATAATAAGACCATTGGAAAATAAGAGACTGCGCCTCCAATGGCATTACCCATGAACATTGCACCCAAGATAGGAAACGGGCAATGAAAAGATGGTGAACTGTTTCACTGCTCCTATATATGACACACCTATGAGGGGAAAGTGATAAAAATGGTCTTTTTTGATGAAGCAAGTCCATGGTGTTGATGCGGTTGTGAGCCACAGTCTAAAGGAAGGCTTTTACCCTTAGAGGAACCGAGGCTTCCAAATCCTTCTATTAGGAAAAGAACCACTAGAATTAGGACCTCTAGTTATGGCTAAGAAAAAGATCATGACGAGAACTGGCCGGAAGACTCTAGGATCCAAATCCTTTTGTTAGGGACTAAGGAGGAGATAAACACATATTGAAGACTGTCGAGAAGGGAAACCAACGAATCCGTCTTCCAATTGTAAAGGTCTTTAGAAACGTAATATTCCATGAAATACTTGATGAAGAGGATAAAATGATATCAGAAATGACTGCATTTTTGTGGGATGCAATACGATACAAAGGAGAGAAAGAGAAGGAAAGTGTTTCTCCCCCCCCTCACACACACACACATATTAAAGGTCTTTTTAGAATTTAATAGACTTACCATCACCTAACACAAACCGGGAATGTAGAAGAAATGAAAGATATAATTGAATGATATTCTTTCAAATCAAGGACATGGATGAGGAGGGGGTAAAGATGCAATCCCATCAATTTCTATTTAGCCCATATTTGTTGAGAATTGTAGAATGCCATAAATTAGTGTGGATGAGGTAGAGCTTTCAAACGATGCTACATGCCTCAGTTGTAAGGTGGGGCCTTGGCCTATGAAGCTTTTGGTCCTTCCTCTAGGTGGATCCCCAAGATTTGTTGCTTTTTGGGATCCGATGGTTGAGAAAATTAAAAAAAAAATATCTTGTTGGAAGAAATCCTATATTTTTCTTAGGGGTAGAATAACATTGATTAAGGCAACAATAACTAATGTACCTGTCTACTATATGTCCCTTTTTAAAATGCCAAATAAGGTTGCCTCTTCCTTGAAAAAGTGCCCAAAGGAATTTTCCGTGGGAAGGTGGTGGGGGTAAAAAGGATCATCTTGTTAAGTGGGAGAATGTTTGCAAACCTAAAGAGGAGGGAGATTTGGGTATTGGATGTCTTAAAAAAAGGAATCTTGCTCTTCTTATGAAATGTCTTTGGCGATTCTCTTTGGAGTGAGGTAATTTATGGCATTCCACAATTTCTCAATAAATATGGGCTAAAAAGAAATGGATGTGATTGTATTTCTATCCCCTCCTCATCCATGTCCTTGATTTAGAAGAACATCATTCGATTATATTCTTCATTTCTTTTGTATACCCGGTTTGTGTTAGGTGATGGTAGGTCTATTAAATTTTGGAAAGACCTTTGGTGGGGGTGTTTTATCACCCCTAGCATTGCCTAAGGATGCTAAACCACTTGAAGAAAGTCAATCTAAAAGAAGCTCCGCAGATTTGATATCCTAGGCTTTCTCATGGAATCACTCAGTTGCTGATTTGAACGCTTGTTGGTGCATAAACCAAGTAGGACCCTTCCAAAAACTGTTTTCTGATGCAAATGCTCGTGTGAGATTGGATCGTCTAGGCATGTAAGACTTCCTAAAGGAGCAAAATCAGCAAGTTCTTTGCTTATGTGAAGTTGGAATCAAATCTTCTCATGGTGGGTTTTGTTGTGTATTCATGCCTGATACTGAAAGGAACAAATAGGAGTTTCTTCAAATCTACAGCAGAGGAGGAAAGCCTGTAGGGGAGTGATCGTCTAGCTCTTCTACAAGTTCTGGAAGTGATGGATTGAGCAAAACCTTGGTATTGAAGTACTGGTGATGATTCCTTTATAATCTGTTGATTGTCAGCCACTATAAACTTAGTAAAAATAAGAAGAAAGTGAAGAAAAAAATGTGAAAGAAGACCTTTAACCCAAGGGGAGGGAGTGACCTCTACTACAGTACTACTAGTGTTAAACTAGGTGGTAGCCTAGACCCATTCTAGGGTTTTGAAGGTCTTCAACCTGCAATCAGAGAAGGAGGAAGAAGAAGACATCCAAAGAGCCAAACGTGAGTTCAAAATTCAATATTATTGCCTAAAAATCCAAGGCTGGTCGTGGGCTCTATAAATAGAGTCCCATGGCCAGGGTTTTGTACAAGAAATATCAAGTGGCCAAAATAACCCCCCTTTGCTACTCTCATGACAAAGATACCCTTAAACTATTATTAATAATAAAAACACCCTCAAATAAATACGAAAGACTATACTACCCTCACCAACACGTGTCCCTCTCTAACAAGAGCCATAAAGCAACATAAAAATGAATAACTACTTTACTGAAGCCACATCAATTTTTTTTTTTTTTGCTGAATAATTGAGAATTGTATTAATAAGGGATGGGGGAAGAACGAAAAGAACCGGTATAAATGGGCCGGCAGAGAAGCCACATCATTGGCACATCTCTCCAGCGCCTCCTCTGGTTGACCTCAAACTCGCATTTGGACTCGATGTCCTCATCAATTATGTCTTGTCTTTGTTCGATGTTCTTGATTCTGTTGCTGCTAGGATTGAGCGAATTCAAAGAGACTTCTTGTGACACAACTCTAAGAGAGGGCAGAAGCTATTTTTTGTTGGATGGGACTCCTTATGCCTTCTTAAGGAATCAGGGGGCTTGAGTCTGAGGCTTATTTGTTTGATGATCAAAACTTTGTTGGGAAAGTGGCTCTGGCATTATGGGGTGGAAAGACAGTTTATGGAGGGTGATTATTTGCTCTAAATATGGAGGCTAACTCACCCTTATGTGTGTGGGCTTTGGAGGGGTATCTTTAAGGGTGTTGATTGTTTTGTAAACTTGTATCATTCAAGGTCAGAAACAGGGAGAGTGTTCGGTTTTGGTTAGATTTGTGGTGCGGTGGTGGTCCTCTTTATAGGCTCTTTCCTATTCTTTTAGTCTTTGGTTCTCAACAAAGAAGGCCTGGTTAAGGTGTTTATGATTAGAACAAGTTCGCTTTGCTCTTAGAACTTGCATTTCAGAAGAAATCTCAATGATTGAGAAGCGGAAGAGGTTGGTCGGTTGATGCATTTATTGGATTCAATTGAGTTGGGTAATAGTGAGGAGGCGGATTGTATGTACTAGAATGGTAGCTCCAATGGTGAGTTCTCTGTTCGGTCTTGCTTCTCATTGGGAGAGTTTGGGGCTGGTTCTTTCCCTGCCACTATCATTCAGAACTCCATTATTCTGTCCAAAGTTTGTTTCTTTTTGTGGTTAGCGTGCTGGAACAGAATATCCACGGTTCTTCTCAATTCTTGTGTGATTGCTATCCCCAATAGGTGCAATATGTGTTGTAGGGCTGCTGAATCCGTTAGTCACTTGCTCATTCTTGTAAGGTGGCTGCTTTCATTTGGTATTCTATGGTGTAGCGTTTTGGAGTTCGTTGGGTTTTCCCTTCTTCGGTGATAGACATGTATAGTACTTGGGACTGCAGGTTGCTTAGTTCTTTAAGTGCCAATGGGAAGATTGTTTGGATTTGTGTTCCCTTTGTGATCTGTTGGTACATTTGGTTGGAGAGGAACTTGAGAATCTTCTATGACTTGGTGTTGGAACCTCACAGGCTTCTCGATGAAATTTTCTCTTATTTTTGGTTGGGTTTCCTTGCTCCCTTCTTTTCCATGGAATCAAGTTCCATGATTGGATCTTTGAGTGGGATTCAATAATTTTTTAGTTTGTAGTGGGGCTTGCTGTGTGGGTTTCAGGGTTGACTATCTGATGCAGGAGCATATGCCATCAAAACCAAGAAATTGGATGATCATGGGTTGTCCCATGAGTTCTGTACTAGTAGTAAGGGTCTTTTTGTTTTCTAT
>JAOXJP010018196.1:0-17433 GCA_025762735.1 Platanus orientalis | reverse complement strand
GGTTTTGTACCATAGACTTGGGTTCAAAACCCGTCTTCACCTACTTTCCTACAAAAAAAAAAAAAAACCATTTCATGCATGTAGCCACCAACTTACCGTCAACTTTGTAAAACCAACGTGCCATATCCCAACTAACTAAAACAAAAGGCCACTTAAAGATGGAGCCATTTTTTCTCTTGACTGTTTGCCTTACGTTTGTTTAGCCATCCCAACTTCCAAATCCAGAGGTATCTTAGGATTCTTTAATCAGATATGATCCACCAACGAAGTGGCTATAAGAGTGTGGGGGTCACCAATGATGTTAAATTTCTCACTGCACCAGAACTCAAAAGCATGTGTGAAAGAGAAGTTCTACAATGAAAATTACAAATTCCTTGAAATGCTTGGCAGCATGAATCAGTGCCAGTAAATTGGGGATGCATAAATTCTTTGTCAAGATTAGTATTATCTATACAGTCAAAACTCTATGAACAAGACTTAGTTTTTTTGTAACACCTCGCATATATTTTGCATATATTTTGTACACATATATCACATGTGTTTCGTACACACTTAGAAAAATTTAGATGCACATGAAATGATAGGTAAACTTATGTAACTTTAGAGATAAATTTGTATTAATCTACAAAGAATTAGTGAACAAATTGTACATCATTGGAAAGGTCTTGAAGTCTAGTTTCCAACGAAACTAATGAAGAATGAATCCGAGTTCATATGAGAAAGTTATGAGTGTTTTAGTACAAGAGACACAAGCAAAAATAAAAATTCTAGGCCAAAGCCCAACCAATTGAACCTAGGCCTGATCGATCAGGGCAGGTAGGCCCAATTGATCCGGGGTAGGCTTGATCAATCGGGGAGGGGTAGCCCAATTGATTAGGTCTCCTCTCGATCAATCGGCTTGTGCGGTTGAGTTTTGAAAAGTCACGATTTTGCGACTCCTTGGTTTTGAAAGTTGCTTAAACATTGTGGGTGTCATGCCCTGAAACCCACACCAAAAAGGCCATAAATTTCAGCACATGACATTAAAATTTCATTCATTTATTTTTAACCTATAAATTATATATGAATTTTTCGCTCATTCCTTTCATTCAGACATAGTGGAATTATATATCATAAATCATAACCATCCATATCCTATAATCAACCTGTAATAAAATTTTCTTAATTCCAGAAACCTGAGAATAATCTATAATCATGTCTTGGCATTTCCATTCACATAAACTAATAGTTTGACATAACTTAAACCATAATCTAAGAATCAAATATTAAGGTTAAACAAAAGTCCACTAATTTATTACATTCTTTTTAAATAAATTGAAATAAAATACTGAAATGAAATAAAACAAAGTAATGTCTTAATGTCTCATAGCATATATCCAATGTTCTAATTCTTCAGTCCTGTCTACTAGCACTGCTATGCAGTTAGCTCTTCATCATCTATGGTGCCAAAATTGTGGTGAGCTTGACAAACTCAGGGGATAACAATAAACTAAGGAATAACACAGATCAAGACTTTTTCATAAATTAAAATGAAACAAATAGTTGCATAACTTTTTATCAATATATGAAACTAAACAATTTAAATATGACATAAATATATATTGAATTGAAAACATTAAAAGACATAAATATTTAAACAATCTAAACAGAACAAAACAGACACATATAATTGAACTAAACTGAATGAAACATGTAAAACAAATACATAAGCCAATACAAATAACAGTCTCACAAGCTATTATAGGTAACAATTCCATAAGCCAATATAGATAACAATTACATCATTTAATCTCCGATATCAAGAGCCACATAATTCACTAATTTTATCTCTGGTGAAAAGAACTACATGCACCAATTTTATCTTCGGTGTAAAGAGCCGCATGATAATCATTTATAATCTCCGGTAAAAATGCTATTTACACCATAAGCCAGGTGTGCTGAGCATCATCAATGTTTTCCCTTTGATGATGAATGGTGGCTTATAATAAAACTATAGCAAAAAACTATCAACGATAATGGAAGATAATAATAATAGCAATATAAAATATATAACAATCAATATCAGAACATAAACAAATTCATAGCACTCTATATCATAGATGCTTGATCATCCTAAGCACATAAATATGGAACAATCATATTTTTTTTACAATAATCATGATGAATATATCACATTCAGATCATAAATAAATCATATAAACATATTCAATTTTTACAAAAGAAGAGAATAGTCTCTACGATTCTATGAAACCAAATATTGAAAGTAAAAGTACTTGTGTTCTTCAACAACAACAACAAATAGCCTTATCCCAACTATTTGAGGTCAGCTACATGAATCCTGTTCAGCCATTCCACTCTGTTTAGGGCCTTATCTGCTGTTAATGATTTCAGAACTTAAAATGGATTAGAACTTGTAGTAAAACATTCCCTAACATGTAGAACATGAATCCAAAATAATATAGAACTTCAAGATTTTACCAAACAAATCATGGTATTTTATATTCTTTAAAAACCTTAAAAAACCCCCTTTAAAAACTTTTGATTTTATACTTTAAAATAATTAAAAAAATGGAGTAGGTCTTTATAAAACATGAGTAAGGCATTTCTATGATCCTAATAAAGTGAAAAATAAAATTAGTTTAATGTCCCACACAATAACAATTTTCTCTTTCAAATGAATCAAAACTAGTGAAGAGAGATTAAAAATCCATTCAAAAACCATAATAACATTTGCAAAACAAGTTTGGATTAGTTCTAGGAACTTATGAAATTAAAAAACGAAGTTAGTTTAGTGTCTCCTACCTTTTGGTTGATGCAAAATTCATTCAAAGTTTTGTTCTTCAGAAAAATCCCAGAATCTTTGCAAAACCTAGCTTTTTCTCTTCATTTATCTTCAAAATCCCTACTCTTACAAAATTTCTTTAAGAGATCATCTTTCTTATGAGTTTTTATGTTTTTATAAGCCTAACTAGCAACCATAATCCCAAATTTTGTGTTTAGTAGGTCTCTAATGAAACAATCTTTAATTTTTTGCAAAAATTATAGTTGTATGAAATTTTCTGCTTTGATGATGTCATCCCGCTAGAATTTTTTCAACGCAGACACCTAGTTGGAAAACGATCATAACTTTTTCTACAAAACTCGGATTCACTCACCATTTTTTTGTTAGAAATTGGACTTCAACAGATTTCCAAATCAATAAGGCTTGTTTTTTAATTCATTATAATTTTCATTGGTGTATTTTTAAAGTTACCTCAAAATCTATTGATTCAGACCATACCATACGGCATAGACACCTTGTGGAAAAATTGTCATAACTTTTTCTATGAAACTTAAATTCACTGACCGTTTATCACATTGGAAAGTAGACTCACAGATATTTTTAAGAATATATCATTTGTAGGGTGATTACTATAGGATTGATACAGATTTATTTATGAAGTTGTACCAACAGTTTGGGACAGGTTCAAAACTTATCATGTCCTTGACCTTTTTTTTTTGCTTGCTTAATAAATTGCCTTTAAATTTTTTCACTTAGTATCTGTTTCACTCACCATTTATTGTGTAGGATTCTAGACTCCCGTGCCTATCTAAAGGTATAAGTTTCACTCGTAGATTTTCTCTACATTTTCATTGGTGCCATTTTAAAGTCGTGTTAATGTTTAGATCAACATATGTGCATTTAAGTGGTCCTATATGTGTACAAAACTTATGTGACATGTGTTGGCATTCTAAGTATGACATGTGTACAGTAAAATGTGCATAATAGTGCCAGGTGTTATAGTGAGACACTTCTTTAGGGTATATATAATAGATAGTTTTTGACCTAATTCGACAATGAAAACCTAAGATCAAAGCAAGGAGCTAGAGGAAGAGAGAAAGCTAGGTTTTGAAAAAGATTTTAAGATTTTTGAAGAACTTGAAGCTTAAGAACAAATTCAAATGAAGAGGTAAGAACACGTGTAAACAATGCTTTGTTTCTCATTCTTTAGGTAATTAGATCACCAATACTCTATGTTTTGAATTCGTTTTACATGATTTACATTGTTTCTTTGTAAAATAGCCATGTTTTCAAGGAAAACTAGTTATTTGTAAAAGAGGGATTTCATTTTTGCAAAAAAGTATGTAATCTAGGATTTGTTTTGAACATGAGCAAGTTCTTAGAATTATTTACCCACTATTTTATAAAGATTCTTATATGTTTTACGTCGGATTTGCATTAAATAAGTTCTTAGTGTTCATGAAAACTTTATTTTATAAAGTAAAGTGCTGATTTCATCTATTTTATGAAAAATTTTCGTAAGATCGATGTTTTATGATATAAGAGTGATGTTTTCAATGATATTGAAAGAGGAAAAGAAATTGTTTAGATTGATGCCATATTTTTTAAAAGTTATCAATCATTGTTTTAAATATGATAAACAATATCTTATCTTTTCAAAAGATATTTTGTAGATTGAATTAAACTACTGTAAAGAACTCCATATAAGATAGTTATGTTTTGAAAAAAAATATAAAAGAGTGATATTGTTTATAAATGAATCCATTATGCGCATCAAGGAGATTGATTGATGGAACCCACTCCACTAGTTATATGGTGTATTGTATTAGCCTTCTCACTAGGGATTAAATTGGAAAAGTGATCCCTCACCACTAGGGGTGAGATAGTAGTCTCCTCTCATAGAATGTAGGTGTGGTTGTATTAGTCCTTTCACCAGGGATTAAATTGGTGAACCTATATGCCCTTTTCACTGGGGATTAAAGGGTGTGCATTGTATTAGCTTAGTGAATAGGTTTATATGATTTTGTATTGTTTCAATATAGTTATTGATATTTCATTTGTTGTTGTTTTGTTTTGGACTTGTTTCATATATTTGCTTCGATTTGGTTAATTGTTTTAAGTATAGAAATGCATAGTTTCGTATTTTGTGAATAACATACAAATATTTATTTTGTTTTGCCATAATCATGCTAAGTCTTGATCCATGTTTTCTATAGTTTATATATATATTTTTCTTATTGAGTCTGTCAATTTACCCTAAATTGATAACATTACAGATGGTGAAGAGATAGTAGAGTAATAATTCTAGATAGAGAGACTAGAGACATTAGATTGGACAGTTATTTGGAGATTTTATTTCAGTTGTTGATTTTAGTTTGGAAACATTATGTTCATTCAGTTTTAGTAGTTTATTTCAGTTTAGTTGATGCGATTGTAATACATTAGTGGATTTTAGTTATTTGGATTTATTATTTTCTTAGTAGAGGTTTTATGATTAATGTTAGCCAATGGTTAATGGTTTATGAATATTAGATTAATGGTTGATAAATATAAAATTTATTGCCAAATTTTTCGCCCCGAAACCCATACCAATTACTTATATATGTGATTGATGGCGAAAAATTTTATAGCAAATTTATATGTTTATAAATGGATGGAGTAATATCATGTGCCAAAATTTATAGCCCAATTGGCATGGGTTTTAGGGCATGACATTTTCATTTTATCTTAATTGGTTTCCAAAGTTCCGATTTATCTTCCCTTCTTACAATCTCACAATCCTTTGCATAAACAAGGAAGCCTGGTCATCCCAAGACTCCAAAATCACCTTAGAGCCTATGCAAGTCATTTTGTAGTAAAAGGTTGTGAACTATCTAGCGGAAAAACTAATGTAGTGATTTGGGATGAATTTGGCTAACCAAATGAACATCTTTCAATGATCCTATTGATTTTCACAAGTAAAACTACTAGGAACAATGTGACTTGTTGATTTGCATAAGAGAAAACACCATGAATTAGGATAAAGAGATTTCTTTGCAACTCAAAATTTCATTAACTCAATTTCTTTCAATTACAATTTCTTATTAAATACTATAGAACTAAAATAGAAATGCCCAAATTAGACTCGATTCTTACTACTAGAAATATAAAGCTACTAAGATTGAAAATTCTTAATTAGACTCAAAACAAACTTGCTATTCTAAATAAAACTCATAAACATATTCCTAAGAAAATTCACGTCCAAGATTCCCAAGATATGCGAAAATTGAAAATACAAAAAATAGAGAAGTTTCCCTAAAAGTGGTCATTTGAGCCCTTAAACAATGTAAAGTATGGTCCTTCCAGGCATCCAATAAAGATGGAATTGGGGACAGCATATAGCTCATTTTGTCACGCCCCAACACCCGAATGCAGAAATCAGAGTAATAAATGTGGAAGCACACATATGCAACATTGTGGATCTCAGAGTGTGATATTGCTCTTTCCTTACATAATAAGCTTTTACTTATCTTACTTAATTGTAATAGGTATATGTTTTTTTCTATCTTTTATCTAATTATGTATCCTCAAATACCAAAACATTCGCAGCAAAAACATAACGTAAAGAAACATCCATCATCATCAAGTGCAACAAAACATATCATCATGCATTCTAAACAATGCAGCAAAAATTAGCTAATGATCTCTAACCTAACATTCATAACAAGAAACTACATATCTCAAACCATCCAATTAAGCATACTCATAAGCATCTAAACAATACTATCAAATAGGTCATCCCAACAAGCCAACATCATGTCCATCACCTCAAATAAAACTACCAAATAACCAAGTCAAAACCTATCTCAAGTAATCCTTGTCTCATACAAATGTGTTGGGAATAAACCTAAACAGAATAAAAATAGAAGTGATCCGTTCGTTTCTATGAACCATCACCTAAACTGGACCATCAACGGAAGGCATCCTATAGGGCACCATCTGAAATGGTGTTAAAAACATGGGTAAGCTATAAATCCCATGAGAGAACATACATAATGTCTTATAGAATAAATCGAATATGTACAAGTAAGGCTCGATACCAAAACAGAATATGTGTAACATATAAGAGTTAAACTAGCTATAACAATAATTAGAATTCAATAAAGATAACATATGTAATAAGGCCAAGTTAATATAATTCCATAATTGAAATAGGTAAAGTGTAGCTTATAAAGAAAGTGTAACATGCAATATAAATGTTTGTTACAAAATATTTATACATAAGTAGGCCTTAGCAACTCTCAAATAAGCTGTCATAGCTAATAGGTATCAAAACAAAGACATGCTTATGAAAGCCTAATGTAACTCTCAAACTTATATAACCCATGAAGGGTTTCCAACAAAACACACCTTGGATCAAAACAACTCAACCTATGTAGGGTTCTTGAACCAAATATTGTCAAAATACTTCATATTAAATCCAACGAATTAGCCCACGTAAGGCCTTTGACAAAACTGAAATCATATAACCCATGTAGGGTCCCTGACAAAACTAAAATCTCGCATACAAATAGTGGGCAACTCGTGTTGTCTTCACCTATTAATGCCACCCAATGATTGGATTCAAAAATGGGTCATAAGATCAACATAGCCTACAAAAATCACCCCAAGGTTTCAAGAGTTATCCCATAAAAATTCCCTAAAGTACAAAGAAATGAGTAAAGCTTACATAAAACATGCTCAAAACTAATAGATTTAGTGATGCCTATATGGAATTAAGAATTTCCAACAAACAAAGGTTTATACTAAGGCATAATGGAAGAAATCACTCCATAAACTATAAGAATCATCAAACATACATAAATCTAGAAAGAAGTGATGAAAAACTATAACTCACCCAAAATAGCCATAAAAAATGGAGGAAAGTGTAAAAAAATAGAGGAGTAGCATAATTAACTTAGGAAATCACTAATCCTCTATGGATTTGGCGCTTGAAATGGAGTAAACTCACTCAATTTAAAGGATGAAGCAATAATAATGAAGAGAAAATTGATATCTCATTCCATCTAAAGATTACAAAGGAATAAAGGAACAAGAAGCTAAATGAGTAGCTCATTATGTATAGAAACTCACAAAATCTTATAAAACTAGAAATCAAGTGATGTAAACTTGCTAAAATTCAAAGAATTAACAATCAAGTGATAGATAAACCAAAATGCTAATCAAAATGAAGAATAACCATGAAGAAAATAGTAGGAGAATGAAAAAGTAACACATCATGTATGAATACTCACCAAATCTCAACCTCCTTCCTTGTTTAAGCTCTAAAATCCTCCAACACCTCATTTTTCTTTTCTCTATCCTATATGAAATAATGTAGAACTAGTGTAAATTAAATAAAACATGAAGATCTAGGAAGAAAATGAGCTAACCTTGAAGTTTTTCAGAGTTGGGAGTGAAACTTACCCAATTGTGGGTGAATTTCTCTCTCTTAGCTTAAGAACTTCTATAATCTTTCTAAGCCTTTCTTTCTTGGTTCTAATGGGACTAAATGACCCAAATGAACTGTAAATAGAGGTTTTAACTCATCATAGACGAGATCCCACATGCATGGGGGTCTAATGAGTGAAAGCCACATAAAAAATGGTAAAATATGCAAATTTTTAGATTTTTTAGTGTTTTTTTTTGCCCTGACCAATCAAGCCCTTGGAGATGGGTCAGGCCTAACTGATTAGGCACTTGGAGATCGGTTAGGTGGTCACCTGAGACACATGCCCCATGTGCCTAACCGATCAAGCACATGAGTCTTGGGTCCTGAACCCTCGGTTCAAACACCCTTTGGTAAAATAGGTGTAACTTTCTTTAGAAAACTTCTTTTTGCAAACTGTTTATTATGTTAGAAACTTGATTTCAAGATATTTTTAGTGGTATATAACTTGTATTCTAATTCACTTGAGATTGGTGTTAGTGGGCCCGAGAAATTATCCTAAATACATAATTAGGATAACTTTTGAACTTGACAACTTCAAGTTCAAGCTTGGACTCTACAGTTCTAAATCGGTTTATAGGGTTTTTAAACCATCCTATGATCTTCCTAAAACATGGAAAAATAAAAATTTATCCTTATGGGTCAAAATTACAATTTTACCATTTAAGTGCAAGACAAGGTGTTACACATTTAGGCTGTCTTTGGCATGCATCTTAATTGGGATTGAATGTTGACACATGACAAATAAAGGAATTCTTAGCTGATGTTCACCTCTTAATTTGAGAGAAATGTGCCTCTAAGGGTCTTCGTGCCAAAATTTTAACAGTTCCTCCCTATAACTGGGATCCATGGGGACAAATGTCCCATATCAAATAAGGAGGTATCTCCTAATAAATACAATTTATAACAAGTTCTGTTATCTATACAACATCAAACCATCCATAAAATCTCCATATGGCAACTATTCATTCATAAAAGAAAATAAACGATATATATATACATGCCCCCAAAATAATCACCCATACATCATTGGTTAACAAAGTAAGGCCTGACCTAGTAAATACACAAAATGTATTCTAACTCAAAATACATGTGGACCCAAGATAGATACATGAAGGGAAAAGAGTACGTAGAGTCATTCTAGACTAGGTTGTACACTCCTATGTATACTATACATCAAAATAAAACTATATTATACCTTAGTACTGGCATGTAATACTAAGTTTGAGGATCTTCCTGGCTCGAACCACCAAGAATGTCTTTATTTGAAAAAAAAAAGTGGTATTAAACATGGGTGAGCTACATTAGTTCATAAGAAATCCCCGCATTCTATAATTTATAGTATACCTGCACACTAGCAATAAATTATGGCATATATACATGAAACTCAGCAATTAACAATAATGGTTCAATGATAAAGCATAAAATAAGCTAAGGAATTATATGCTGCCATAATTATCAAAATCTCAATCATAAGCAAGTGGTAACTCATCACAAGTAACTCATTCCAGTAAATCATCATAATATGACACATGCACTCATCTAAAGAGTATAGACTCACAGTCTATTAGGAGTACATCAACAATAAGATATTTTAAACATAGCAGATAATAAACATCATTTTATATGAAGGTGCATAAAATGCTAATGCATGTTTGCAAACTTGACACTTTCAGTGCTGAAACCTCATTTGACTTGTAGATTCATTTCAAGCAATGTCAACCACATAAGAGTTGTGTAAACCATACATGTCTCAAGCACTATATAAGTGCATAACTGCTATCTAGATCCCACTCGATGGTGGCCAACCACTTAGGCAACTTTAGACAAATTTGAGGATTTTTTTGTGCTTTGATATATAGGAAATGTAATAACCATAAGTTATGACCCACAAACCCCGTTTAGCGATCTCCTCACAAGGAGTCACGTGAGCAGCTCTGGATAAATCCGAGGGCCCTTTTTTTTATCTCACTACACAGGATAGGCTAACTCTAGTGTATTCACTAGGCTTCCTTAGCCCCAGGCTTCACCCATAGAGCACTATTAAAAGTATGGATCTTCTCTCAATGCGGGGCATCCCTCTTTAGGGACATAACTCAATGAGTGGAATCACATCTGCAACTATATCGCATTTGGCCATAGAATCACAAGTACCCACAAGTGAAGGTACCATTGCCATCTTGCATTGTTAGGAATAATAATGCATGAAATGCAGCTCCACAATGCAATACACGTAATCACCAAATCACAAAAATTTAGAAAATCAATTCCTATTCACATCAATAAGCCACACTAATATAGGCAAATTTAATGATGACAACAACATATTAAATCATAATGCATAACCATACAAATAAAGCAAGTTATTGCCAAATTAATTATTCTACAAGATGTGAAGCATTTACAATACAACATGGAGTCCAAAGACTCTCTAGCATTTTTAATTAAATTTTTATTAGGACATTAATCCAACCCATATAAAAAGGCATTAATTATAAAACAAGACTATCTATACAATACACACCCACTTTGGGGCTGTCTCGTAGGGGTTAATATACCTCAAATAATGTCTCAACAATGGGCCAACATATGACTTTAACTTGGCAATAAATCACCTTCAACATATTTTAAAATTGAATAATATCGTACTCTCAAAGCCCCATTCCTATGGATAGCAATATGGAATCCCATATGTGGACATCAGGGATCGGAGGGTAGCTTTCGGATTGCCCCGCCTGCCCATGGTTTTTGTGCTCACTCTTCCACGTGTGATGCCGGTGCATGGAGGTTGCTAACCCTTTCGTGGGAGGGTTAATCTTTTCTAGGAGTCGCCACCAATTCGGGTTTATCTGACAAAATTGGATATTGGTTCTCATCTTCAGGGGACGAGGGCAAATCTAGATTTGAAGGTTTAGGGGTTTAACTCCTAAGACTGGTATACTTTCCTAAGAAAATAGGTAAGTTATTTAGTTTTGTTTGGGGAAGGTGTTAAGCATATCAAATACCCACCTTTTTAGGATGGCTTCTCTTATCTATACTTGTTATAGAATACCATAAAATACATGCTTGTAGAGGAAATTAAAGTAGGTAGGTTTCTGCATTCTCTATAGGCTTAATGCCTGAATTTTCAACACTTAAATTTAATTTAGGAAAAATTCAAGTGCTCGTTTCTAAAAAATTCTAAAACTTGCCTTTTAGGTTAAGTCATTGATTAACAGAAGGAACCACTCGGGTTTATGTCTTTTAGAGGGATAGTGGACTCCTCTAAGGTGTTTATTTACTGGTTTTAGGGTTAGAATTAACCCTGACACAAAAGGTGAGAAGGGAGAAAAAATCTATATTTTTTTTGTGTCTTAGGCTTAATTCCTAAATTTTAACCAAATGTCTAAATTTAATGCTATGGGACCCTTGGATATGGACAGAGGGTGTTCTCTAGGGTCACACTGTGCAACCCAGGGGTTAGGACCTTTATAGGTGCAAAGATATGCCACCCATAAGAGTGCAATCTAGTCATTTGATATAGGCTTAATGCTTGAATTTTAGTCTGATGCCTGAATTTGCAATACCTGAATTTTAATTCAGGGGAAATTCAGGCGTTAGGTGCTGAGATCAACAAGTAGCCTTGGGTTTTGGGCCATACTTGTGGGGCCCTAAGGGGTAGGTTCCTCCTATGTTTCTGGGCTAACCCTAGGTCATGGACATGACTCTGAAGGTTTTTAAAAAGATGATTTTGAGCACAGGCTTAATGCCTAAAATTAAACCCAATGCCTAAATTTCTTCTACTCAATGCCTGAAATTAAATTCAGGTGTTGGGAGAGGAATCAGGGCCCACAAAGGTGTTTGAGCACAGGGTTGGACTTCAAAGGGTTGTGGAAGCTTGAGAATAGGTTTAAGGAAAATCAGGGCTTCCTAAGGTGGGTCCTAGATCTTAATGCTTGTTATTCCAATGCCTGAATTTTATTTCCATAAAATTTAGGTGTTAGTTACTAGGCGCAAATCCAACAACTGGATTTCTTGGGTTTTGGACCCCTTAAGGGTTTTGAAAAAACTCTAAAATTTCTAGAAGCTAGAAACATATGATATATGAACAAAACACATGAAATTTATCTCAAGATCATGTATATAAAAATCAATAAAAAATAAACAATATATTAGCAAAACTAGGTCACAAAAGTTCAGAATTTTACTGTCTATTTGGGGGGCCATCTCGAGGCCCTACCCAACTTGAAAAATTACCAAATTTTTAACAGAAGTAGGTTTTCCTCATGGGAACAACATATCAAAATTTGAGCTCATCTGGAGTTGTACAAAAAATTTTAAAAAAATTATATGGTATGCAAGGGTAAAATATAGACACAAATGGAGACTGTTGAGCCTCTACCATGTAACCCGAATTGAAGTAGTTAATTGGAAGAAATTGAGCAAAATAACATCATGTAATTGAAGATAAATAGATTAAAGGAAATTATCCTAGTTCATGTCTGGAGCTTACTTAGCTTGGGGGGGTTGAGTTCAATTCCTTAAGCTTTTCCTCTTCTTCTTCTTCCTCTTTTATTTTTCTCAATGTTGCCAGTCCTGTTGTGCAAGAATTTGGGGCTATTTATAGCCATAAATTAGTTGGCCAAGAGTTGGGATTTGATTAGGGGATCAAGGGATGGATGCTAGGATCAATTAGGTTTAGTTCACTTAGATGGGTGACATGGACCAATAGGGATTAAGCTCGGGGCCATGTCTGCAGGTTGAGCTAATCTAATTGGTTTGTCAAATCAAGGGGTAGGATTAATTTGTCCTTTTGTTCAACAAGAGTGGGATTTGATTTGGTTTAGTTCACATGTATTGATGACATGAACTAATAGGGATTAAGCCTAAGGCCATGTTGTCAATCCAAAGAATTTTGATTGGATGAGGGAAATCAAGGGGTAGGATTAGTTTGTGCTAGTTTAGGCAAGGGTGGGATTTGGTTTCATTTAGTTCATATGGATTAATGACATGGATCAATAGGGATCAAACCTAAGGCCATGTTGTCAATCCAAAGTATTTTGATTGGATGAGGGAAATCAAGGGGTAGGATTAGTTTGTGTTAGTTTAGGCAAGGGTGAGATTTGATTTGGTTTTGTTCACATGGATTGATGACATGGACCAATAGGGATAAAGCCCAAGGCCATGTTGTCAATCCAAAACATTTTGATTGGATGAGGTAAATCAAGGGGTAGGATTAGTTTGTACTAGTTTAGGCAAGGGTGGGATTTGATTTGGTTTTGTTCACATGGATTGATGACATAGACCAATAGGGATCAAGCCTAAGGCCAGGCTATCAATCCAAAGCACTTTGATTGGATGAGGGAAATTAAGGGGTAGGATTAGAGGTGCTAAATGGAAGGGGGGATCAAGTTCTCCATGGATTTTTGAAATCCATGTGATTGATCCAAGGGGGGACTATATAGGGTGTATGTGGGGATCCTAATCTAAGGGTGAGAGGGTTAAAGCATTTAAGTGTGAATGCATTAAATGGCATAATAAGTTAAATCTTGAGGGTGAGCTCATTAATGCCTTAATGCATTAATTTTTGAAAAAATCGAATCCCTTGCTGGCTAACTTACTTTTTGAGCTCCCGTGCTCGGAAAATTGCAAAGTGAATGTCCATTCTTGAAGTCTCAGATATTCCAGTCGCAGTGGATCAATGGGAACCAAATTATGATAAGGGTAGGGGATGAAATTAGGGGTTTACTAGCCTTAAATGCTCTTTGATAAATATTAAAGGGGCAAAATGATCAAATTAATTTTTGGAATCTTTAGACAAAAGGTATCCTTAGCTTGGTGGCCCTTGGCTTTTGTGAGCCATAGGCTCCAACTGCTTTGAATTCTGATACCTAGGCAGGAAATTGGGCTAGAAACCCCTTTTTGAGCAACTGGAGAGACCTTGGATGGAGATTTTAGTGTGGGAGCTGTAGTTTTTTATGGAAAGTGTGGTTCAGGGTTTATCGAAGCTTAGAGAGTTTAGATTCTACAGGAGCTGACAGCTTATCCAACCGATTCCTAAGTAATTGCAAAGGATTTTTTGAAGTAGGGTCATCTGATGATAAACTGATCATGTAGCTTACTAAAGAATAACAGAGTTGGGCTAGTAGGGACCTCCTGTTGCTCGAATATGTTAAACAGTCTTTTGAGGGTAGGTTGAAAACTAAGAAAATGGGCTTGACTTAGCTAAATTCCAAGACCAGTAGTGTTCCCGGGGCCTTTCCGATTACCAAATATAGACGAACTGAGTACCCTTCTGATTTGGACAAAATACAATGAGTAGGCTTGTAGATGTTGCCGAGACAATTGAGAGGGATGGGATTTCAAAGGTTTTAGAGCTACCGAGGAGTGGCCACTGACATACTAAATTTTGGAATTCTGATGCATTCCTAGGGCTCAGTTGAGTATAGGGCATTTTGCCTGAATGTAATGCTCATTTTTGAGTCATTGGGAGAAACCGAGTGGATTGACTCTTCTAATGCTCTTTTCTATTAGGGGATTTTACAAGGGCCTTGCAAATTCGGAGAGATGAACACTAACTTATCGAGGTTTGGAGGTCCGGAGAACATTCTAGACCCAATTGGGACAAATGGGGCCGAAACTGATTTTCAACCCCTTAGGGAGGATTTAAGATTTTATAGAGGTTTGAGACATCGGATGCTCTGATTTTGGTGGAATGACTGAATGAAGATAACTCCGAGACTGAAAGATTGTCACTGACCTTTCTGAATTCTGATGCTAGATGAATCTTTGAGAGCTTTTTGAGCATCGCTTTTTAGTCAAGGGTTTGCCAAGGTTGAGAAATTGGTTGTTGTCAATTTTTGAAAAGTTTTGCTCTAAGATAAGTTCCTAGAAGGTAGTGGAGATTGGAGTGTGCAGAACTTGACCTTACATAAATCAGGTGATGGGAGAAGCTTCGGGGGTCATTGGAGGGTCCAGGGGTAAACCTTGAAGGCCAAATGGTAATTTTTCTATTTATGTTGTTAAAAGGGGTAAAAATGATAGCTTTTCACATTTAATGCTTCACCATGGGAAGACTTATGGAGGTTGAAGAATTTGTTGACAATGTGTGGAGGTATCAAATTTTGGCTTTTGAAGATCAAATGGCAAAATGGTAATTTTTCTATTTGTTGATGCTTCACTGCTGAAAGGCTTACAGAGGCTGGAGAAATTGAAGATGTATTTAGTGGTCTTGGATGTTGACCCTCATAGTCCTACTAATGCTTCTTGGGGAATCAAGTTTGACTAGAAATTGTGTATTTTGGCTGATTCATTGCACATGGTATGATATGGATAATGCTTTTTACGACCAAAATATCCAGTGAAGACTTCACAAGATATGCCTAACTTCCTAGGGTCTAATTTACTCTCCCTAAACCAGGGGTGCTTAAAGTCCTGATGCCTAAATGCTGTTGTGTTACTCTTATTCTATTAAATGACCCGAGTCAAAATTTGGGTGCTAACACCATAAAAGTAATTTTATTTTATTCAAAATAGAGAGAATAATAAAGAAATCATTTTTATCCATTCTATTCAACATGAATTTGAGATAATATTGGTTTTGTTCTAATCACAACATTTAAAATTCAAAGAATAAAATAAATAATAGTGTTAGGTTTCTCTACATGAGTGTAAACTAGATTCAAGAGCATCCATCTAATTTATTATCCTGTACATCAATAAAGAATCAAACATGAGAATTTTCATAGGGATTTTCCATACAAATCAACTCCCTAGTTGTAATTTGGATAATCATAATTTTATTTACGTCTTCAAGGAAATATTAAAACACAATTGTTAAACCCAAGTGAGATATTATCATGCAACAATCTAATTTGTGCATATTTGAACTCAATAATACTTCTAACACCTAAATCATAGATTATTCATCAATCTAAATCAAGTGTAAGCTAGAATATTCAACATGCAAGGAATATAATACAATCAAAATTACACAAACCACTATAAATTGGAGAATGTAAGAACCGCTTACCTAGTTATAAGGATTTAGCAAAATCCCTCTTCTTCTCCTTTTTCCCCTTTTCTTCTTCCTTTTTCTTCTCTGGTTCTCCTTCTCCCATTTTCTTATATATATATATATATATATATACTGATTTTTTTAATTATATCTGAATGGACCAAGCATAAACATAGCTAAAACCCACCTAACGTAGTGTAGGCTAATTTGTTAAACAAGCTAGGTTTGAATTATGAGCAGGAAAGTTGAGCTCAAGCTTTGTTGATTGACAACTTTTTTACATGCATGAGATTTTAATTTTTTATTTATTTTTATAAATACATGTATATGAGAAATTAAAAGAAGAGGGCCCAAACCTTTGGAAACAAGGAAATGCCTTTAAGGAGACAAAGTGAAGGGATGACAATGTAATATAGTGTTGCTGTAGGTATGACAATGTAGCGAAAGAAAGATGAAAAAACAAACACAACTGATCAATCTGAAATAGAGCCAGTACAACAATTGCATGGATCCATAACCCCACTTTTCTGGAAAAAAAATTAGGTGAGAAACGAATCTCGTGAGAACTGTGAAAACGGCATAAGCGTGCAGACACATCAGCACCAAAAAAGTGAGTGTCCCCCAAAAAGTGTAAATCACTTTTTGGTACTGATGCATCAGCCACTCTGATGCCGTTTGCACAGTTCTCACAAGATTTATTTGCACATAATCCGAGCCCTAGCCTTTCTTATCCCATAAATTGGGGCTTGGATTATGTGCAAACGGATCTCATGAGAACTGTGCAAACTGCACCAGAAGGGCTGACACATCAGTACTGAAAAGTGGTTTACACTTTTTGGGGGGCATTTAGCACTTTTTGGCGCTGATGAGTCCTCACCCTGATGCTGTTTTCACAGTTCTCATGAGATTCGTTCTCACCTAATTTTTTTCCCATAAATTGGTATGGCTAAGTAGAGCTATAATTGGGGTATGAAAATGGGCGTTGTTTGTAGTCATTCATCTGAAGCATTAATGCCTTTATATAACAATCTCCCTGTCCCCACCCCTGCCCCTTATAAGGTCCCCAACTTCTCTCTCAACAACAAGTAACTTTAGCTCAAAGAAATCCTTTTTTTTTTTTTTAATAATGGGACTTGAACCGACAACCACTTTATCCATGCTTAACCACTAAGCTGATCAAATTGGTAT
>JAOXJP010018186.1:0-17434 GCA_025762735.1 Platanus orientalis | reverse complement strand
GCAATCTTGGTCTCATTAGAAAGGTAATTGAATAACCTATCTAATAACACCAAAATCAAGCCAAAAAGTCAAGTTTTGACCTTTGAAAAAGTGGGTTAAACATAAAAAAACGGGATTACTATAAAAAAAAACCAAAGTTTGGCACTATTGGCCTTATTACATAGACACATAAAATGTTGTCCTCCCCCTTAAAATATCCTAAACACCTAATTACCATGGACATCTTCCCTTGGTTTTCCCTCCTTGATAATTCTTGGGCTTGGGCTTCCAAATAGGATAGGCTTTCTCAAAAAATTGCAAGACTGCTACATCAATAACTCCCATAACTTTGAGTGATTAATTGTGGTCATTGTTATATCAAGATATTATTATTTACACTTGCACTACTTTAATTAACTAACAAACAAGAGAAGATAAAAAAAAAAAAAAAATTGAAGAGATCCTATTCACACCCCCTCCTATAGATCACTTTGGGCCTAGAATTTCATAAAGGTCCCTAAAAAAGTTCACCACATGACCGTGAATGATATTCAATCATCCACCAACTCCTCCCCAACTTTAAGTCTAGAAATATTGTTCACATTCCTTCCTGAGGCCACTTTATGAAAGAACCTAGTGTTATCATCCCCCTCCTTTAGCCATTGAATCTTTGCTTTCTACTTCCACTTTATTTCTTCCATCAAGGCCAACTTTTTTTAAGTCCACTTTAGCCGCATCCCTACACAATAATTCTTCTCATAAGAGACTCCACCCCATCTCTCTCTTATCCCACCATGATATTTCATCAAGCAAAGCTTGTTTCCTCTTTTCCACATAGCCAAAACACCTCTTTATTTCATACATTCAATTTATCCCTAAGAAGCTTGAGTTTTAATCTCAATTGATGGCCTGGATTTCCTAGAACCTGGAAGTCAGCCCACCAATCCTTAACCATGTCAAAAAAGTCCAGATGAATAAGCCACATATTTTCAAACTTGAAAAGACAAGGGAGAATCATTAATGATTTACCATTTAGCAAGATATGTGTGTGGTCTGATGTAGGTGAGGAAGAATCTCTCCTTTAGAGATCGGGAAGGTCACATCCCGTTCCGAAGAAACCAAGAAGTGGTCCAGCTTACTTGGTTTTTCTTGTGAAAGATGGACTAGCAAGATAAAGGTCCCATAAACCCAAGTGGTCAATAAAATCCATAAGACTCCTCATTACCCTAGAAATATGACCTCCCCCACTTCTATCCCCAGCTCTCGGACTTAATTGAAATCCCCCCCCCAATACACCAAGGTCTGCCCCAAACATCTCTCCCTCTTTCCAACTTAGCAAGGAAGTCCTGAAATAAATTTCCATCAATTGGCCCATACACCCCGATGATTATCCAAACCTTACTATAATCATGCAAACAACCCTTGATTGTAACCGAGTAAGTTCCAACAAAGAACTCCTCCACAGGCACTCTTCCCGAATCCTAAATAACCCAAATCCCGCCCGAAGCGCCATTAAAAAGGGAGACAAATTCCATTCGACAGGAATAATGGCAAACCTCCCTAAGCATACCTCTATCCAACTTACCCACTTTTGTCTCTTGAAAGAGAATCACATCCGTGGAAGATCTTATAAAATATCCCTGATCGATATTTGTGTTAACAAAGTCATCTATACTTTCTTCCTTTAGTAGGGGTATTTTAGTCTTCACGCTATAGTAACTTTAATATATTTGAAAAGGGATCAATAGAAGAATGATGTCCATTTGATCTCCACGCTTTCTTTATCATTCTTTTTCATCTTCTCCTTCTCATTTCTCTCTATTTAAAACCCTAATATTGCAAATTAATATTTCATCTACTCTATAGGGAAAACATTGCAACATTGAGAGCCCTTAAAAAGTTCTAAGAATATGGTGTAGGATGGCTTACACTAGGGCAAGCCTGGACCTTGGAGACTATCCTAGGCTCTATCCTTGATATCTTTAAGTTGAATTTGTATTTGTTGTCTTAATAGGGTAGATGTAAAGTTTAGAATCAATAGAGAGAGAAAAGGAAGAAGAGAAGAGAAGAGAAAGAAATTGGGGGAAAAGTATATGTGAGAGTATATCTCACACTTATCTTTTATTAGAATATGTATTAGTACATATAGCATACCGTATAGAATAGTATGCATTTACCATATTACAATAATATAAATTCTCCTATCCTCCCCCTCAAGCTGGAGAATAGAAATCCCACATTCCTAATTTGACAACAATAGAAGAAAACTGTGTAATATGCAGTCCTATAGTGAAGATATCTGCGAGTTGATCCTTAGTCTTCACAAATGTTCTTTGATGAAGTGACGGTCAATCTCAACATGTTTAATTTGATCATGTTTGATCGAATTGTGTGCAATACTAATCACTACCTTATTATCACAATACAAGCTCACTGGTCATTGAATTGGGAACCCAAGTTCAGTTAGGAGCATTCGTATCCATATCAACTTGCAAACGCGATGTGCCATAGACCGAAACACCACCTTTACACTTGATTGTGCCACAATTGATAGCTTTTTGCTCATCCATGTGACTAGATTACCTCCCACGAAGGAGCAATTACCAGAAGTTGATCGCAATCCACAAGAGACCCTGTCCAATCTACATCCGTGTATGCCTCTACATGAAGATGGCCTCTTCTTGCATACTACAGGTCTTTCAATAGGAAGCCCTTGAGGTATCAAAGAATCCTGTACACAGTCTCTAGGTGAAATCTTGTAGGAGTATGCATAAATTGGCTGAATACAATGTCCAATCTTCTGAGTGATAAATATATGAGACTACCCCGAAGAAAACACATTTAAGAGCTTTAGGATACGATTTTGTATGATCATACTTCGGCATGTGTACAAAACAAATATAGCAAAAAGTCTTTAGAGGAAGCAAAAGCAACTGGTAGGAAGAGAAGAGCAACTTAATTGGGGATTTAAATGCAAGTACACGGGAGGGCATCCAGATCATCAAGTAGGTAGCAATTTGCAGAGCCTTTGGCCAAAAAGGCTTAGGCGCATGCATGGTGAACATGGGAACCCTACCAATCACAAGAAGATAACAGTTTTTCTCTTTGCCACTCCATCATGTTCAAGTGTGCCTGAGCAGGTGGTCTAGTGAACAATGTCAAACACATTGAATTAAGAAGAAATACTGTTAAACATATACTCTCCTTCATTGTCAGACGAAGGATACGAAATTTGACATCAAATTGAATCACAACCATTTTGTGAAAGGATGTAAAAACTGAGGATATATCAATTTTATTCTTCAAAAAAATAATAATAATAAAACCATGTGGCTCGAGAAAAGTCATCTACAAAGGTAACAAAAGACCGACTGCTTGACATGGAAACAATAGGGGGTTGGTCCCTACACATTAGAATGTACAATAGAAAAAAGAACCAAACTTTGATTCAAACTAGAAGGACAACTGACCAACAATGTTTAGCTCATTCACAAGGCTCACATTGAAAATCAGGAGAGGAACAAAATGGAGGAAATAACTGTCGTAACTAGGATAATGATGTCTAAGACAATTGTGCTACTATAACAAATCATTCGAACCTAATTTGTTGGCATTTACTGGCCATCACTAGAGGTTTTTGAATTGGGGCAGCAATAGAAAATGAATTATTCAATAGATAAAGACCATCTTTCTCATATCCCCTACCAATCACCTTCTTTGTTACAAAATTCTGAAATATATAATAAAAAATGAAAGAAAGTAACAATGCAATTCTAGGATTTAGTGATGTGACTAATAGACAATAAAATCAAAGTAAGCTTGGGTACATGTAAAACGGATGATAAAAGCATATTAGAAGTAGCAAAACATCTCATTCATCAACTAAAGAGGAATCAGACCCACTGGCTATCCAAACTTTGTTTCAACCGAAACAAATATGATGAAAAAAGAGATAGCATACCAGTCATATGATTTGTAGCACTTGAATCAATGATCCATGAATGACTGGGTGAGGTATTATGAGAAGAAGTGGAAATGCCAAAACAAGCGAAGCGATGGACATGCTTTAATTGTGCCACAAGGTTCTGGAGGGACTCTTATCTCTTTGCAGGTGATGTCTAGCATGATAGAAATCTACTCATATACAGTATTACTCAATTTTCTGAAGTTCCACTGCCTCCAAATACACAAATCAGCACAAAACATTATCCTCAAAGGCTACAACCATCCAATTTCAAGAAACCACTTTAACTACCACCTCAAATCATTGATCACAATCCTTGAGCAACTATAGTCCAATTCTTCAACAACCATGCACCTCTGAAGGTACGACAACTTCCTAATCCAGGAAACTGATTTCTATAAACTACAATTGCAGAGAACAGCCCCAAAAACAACTGCAAACCAGTCACATGTATATGCATTGTACTAAACAGCACCTAAGCCGGTCACTCACTTTAGTTGTCAATAGATTGAAACTTTCAATATATTAGAGTGTCACTATACTTTGAATGAGTATCACAGCATACAATAGAGGATCACACCTCTTGTATACCAGTCATTGCACACACTACGACAAAGTCTCAAATCCCTAATCAAGCAATAAAGAGCCACCCAATCATACATTGCCTTCAGCTTTACCCGAGAGAGTTCATTCAACCAAAGAGAGACTCAATATTCCACAATCCAGAACTGAAAATTAGTATTCCTTCAAAAAACAATCAACATAACACTGTTGTTAGGGATCTGAGCCTTAAGAACTCACTGCCCTTCAAAGAACACAGCAAAAACAGGGAAGGAAAAGGGCCTAAGGCACACAGATCCTTTTTCTTTTTCTTTTTTTCCTTCTGCACATTAGACTTTTACGGTACCTCAAAACAGTGTTTCTATCACCAAACCCAAGTTAACCTCTGCCAAAACACCACCAACACTGTGCAACTCAGAGAGTAAACAACAGGTACATCACATGGCTGATGCCCAGACTCAATCACAGCAATCACACGAGTACATGACTGCAACCCAGCAGTACCTCACACCTAGCACCATGTACTCATAACCACAATATGGAAATGAAACATGCCCACAAATCCTTCCATGCAACACTAGATATGCAAGAAACACAGTCCAGCAGTAAACACAGCAGCAGCACTTCTACATGCATGAAAACCAAGATCAAAGCCCAAAATTTCGAAAATATGGGCTGGGCAGCAGACCTACTCCACAAAATTTAACAAAGCTCACTCAAATCTCAACCAAACAAAATGATATTTTTTTTTTTTTTTGATAAATACCAAACAAAATGAAATTTGTTCCAAAAGAAATCAGGTTGGGGCGAAACAGTTTCACCCACAAAAATCCACCCAACAACCCCCTTGTGAGCAGATCGAACAGAAACACAAATAAAATCTTGAAAAATACCCCCTCAAACTCAGAAATTCATGGGACTAGCACCAAAAAATTCAGAAAAATAAAATCTAGCTAGATCTAACTGTTGATGTATATGGGTGTATATGGGCTAATATGTGAGGCTATATGGGTACATGGTACATGAGTGGTATTCTTGTAAATACTCTACGTAATGACCCAGAGTATCTTTTAATACATGCATTCATACATATGAGAGGGAAATATTCACTCATACGATTTTTCCTCTTTCTTCTTCCTCTCCTTCTTCTTCTTATTCTTCCCCCACAAACCCTAACATTAATCTAACCAAAATCCACAATAATTCACTTGGTACCAGAGCCCATCCATTCAATCAAGGGACCCAAAGCTCGTCTACAGGCTCTGCTCGTCACTGCTGAGATCATCAGATTGTACGGATGATGACACCATCCATACAGACCTGCTAAGTCAGTGACAAATCTTTCGGGATTTGATCAATCAGTATTTTTCATGATTTATGGTGATGAGTTTGGTTTGATTTGACAAAGTTTTGGACTTTTTATGGATTTTCTTGTGTTTTTTGGCTATTTCTTCCGATTTCGGTTTTCTACGTGATTCACGCTCATGGCTGCTTTGTCCTTGATCCGAATGATTTGTTTTGCCCCCCTGAATCCTTACAATTCGATTGCAAGTGATCCCATAAAATTTTGAGCGCTGTAGAGATCGCTGTGACCTTCTTCCCTCCCATAGTTGCCGCTAGGCTTGTTTTGGGGCTGTTCCAGAGCTCCTCTTCGTATTGCATGCTATTTTTTTTATAAATGTATTGCATACTATTCATACTGCCTTTCAACTGCTTTGATGTTGTTTTGTCCTTGCAGACCTCTCTTTCCCATGTGGTTTCTTCGTTGTGGGATTTACCTTGTGTTAGGTTTGTTTTCTCTGATCGAAACCTTGTTCTACGGTGTTTTTGGGAACACGTCTTGCTTCCCGGTGTATACCACTCTGTTTCGATGCTGAGTAGCCCTTGTAGTTTGTGCGATTGTGGTTTGTGCTCTTGTTTTGAGGTTGTGTAGCCCCTCCTTGACTGTCTTTGTTTTTTTTTTGGGGCCCGTCTTGAGCCGTGTTCCCGTAGTGCTTGTTTGTGCCTTAAAACAATGTTGCTCTCTCTTCGCTATCATGTAGAGGATAGCCAGATCAATTCTCTCCTCCAGTGACTGTTTTAGCCCCTAGCCATGGCCATGCTCCTCGAGGCCATAATCAGGCCCTTACATCTATTACTACTGTGTGGGGAAGAACGTTCCTTCATGTTCTTCTGCAGGTATTGTCTAGGGAGTTATGTATAGGCATCATGCCATGGATAGATAACTTCTTTTCCACCGCATGTCTGCGACAATGCAATAAGTGGTATACTTTAATGGTTCCTTCATTTGGACACCATCAGCAGGTCTAGCAACAAAATAGTTGGAGAACAGAGTTTTTAAGACAAGGCATAGTCTTTATGAATCTTAGCTACACCAAGCAGGAATGGCCTTTACACAGAATCATACATAAACTTGCTATCTTTTGTTACATCACTTGGAAAATTTATTAACTTCTTAATCTGTATTAAGTGGCTACTGGTCAGGTTGTTCTTTTTTTTTCCCTAGGTCAAATGTTGCTGCAGTAGCATGGCATCAAATGGGCAACCAGCTGACATCATGTTGGCTGCTCAATCCTGTTTGCATAGGACTGTATCATCTACTACCTAAAGAATAGATGAAGAAAAAAAAAATATGGAACAGCATATGCTAATTTGGAATGAAGAAGAACCACTGCTTCAGGTACAAATAGACTAAGAATGTACAACAAAATATTCATTAAAAAAAGAACTCTGTACAAAAAAACAATATCGGCATGTACCAGCGGTTGTGCAACAATAATCAATTGATGATGTCACTGGATCCAATTCCTGTGCAAATTAAGAAAGTTATCAAGATCCACATGACATTCTGAAATTACATTGTGTAGGACAGCAAACATTTCCTGATAATAACAGGGAACATGAAAAACCTACTTAAAATCATTCTGGTTTATGGCATACAAATTTCAAGAGTCAAAAAAATAAAGAGAAGAACATTTAATCATTAACAACACAGGTCTACTGCGAAAGAAAGAAGTAGAGAAGATACAAAGAAGAGGCCACTAGTCTGAAGCATAGTTCAGAGTGAGAAGCAGGAAGTGAGGCTAAATAAATCTTTGGGAAACAAGAAGCGAGAAACAATTGAAGACCGCTCAGGGAAACGATTAGGAGGTGAATAAATTGTGATTTGGAAGTGATTTCAAAACCATCAGAAAAATTTTATGAAATGAGTAGAACATAAAATTACACTAATAGGTTAATAGGTGATACTAATACAAAGTAAATAACAATAAATCTACAACCACAAAGTACAACTACAGCAAGTGATTACTAATAGGAAGTAAATAACAATAAATTACAACTATTAAATATAACTACAATACAATAAAGTGAATATAGTCAATAGATACTAAACAAACCTAAAAGCTATATTATGCAAATAACAAAGAATCATGACATCTAAATCAATACACAGTAAGAAATCACAAAAATCTATACAAAATCCCATTTATTTAAATCAATAATAAATCTCATAAAAATGTTTTATTCAATGCCAAGAACATAGGATTCAAATTAAAAAAAAAAAAAAACAATTTTGTTTCTTGAATCACTTCCCAAATGCTTCTCTACTCGTTTCCCAAAATCACTTCTCTGCACTTCCCAAACACTTCCCAAGTGCTTCCCCAAATGTGGGGAAGCCGATTCGAATTGGGTTCCCAAACGAGCTTCCCAAGAAGCAAGCTGCATACCCTGAGTCAAGCTTCCCTACAACTATGGTTTGAATGACATTACCAAGGGTGCCAACAAGCTGGGGAAAAACCCAATAACAGAATACTACGAAGACAAGAAACAAATACAGTGCGTGAGGAATAATCAATGAATGAATTAAAGGAATCAATCCTAGGTGAACTATGGACTGTATGGTTAGAGTCACTTAGGTTTCTCCTTTCAATAGAATGTCAACCACATTCAAAAAGCAACCACAACGAAGAAAAATAAAATCTTTTTATTACTTAATAGCAAACAACACCCATGGTGAGGATACATTAATTTACAAGAAATTCATATCTTCCAAGCTATTTTAAGGCATAGGTAGTTTCTAAAGAAAAATAGAACACAAATTTGTATCATCCTAATTCGCTCAATCCAATCTTTAATCAAAGATTGAGTCTTCTATTCAATCTCCAACCTATCTTGAATCAAGGATTGGGTGTTTCATCCTAACCCAAATAAAGGTATTGGACCCTCTACCCAAAAAAAAAAAAAAATGAAGGTATTGGATCCTTGTGACACCCAAAGACCCAAAGACAAGCAGTAAAATCTGTACATGGATCTTTGGCTATGCACTCCTAGATTTGGCCTCAGAAAACCCATAAGTAGGTCCACTGATGGCCCAAACATAGAGCCATATACAAATCCATTTTAAGGCCCATTAATAGCAAGTAGGCAGTTAATCAATACTCTCTTTCAGGGCTTTAGCTTCACCACTAGTTGAGTACTAAAGACTCTAGCCGAGGAGCTCATAATCCTCCTTTTTTGAGGGGGATCACAGAGACCAAATGGACTTCACCCAATGATGGAATCAGTTGGGATGCCAATTCTGGAAAGCGTACAGTAAGCATTTGGAAAGCATGGTGAAGCGATTGGAGAAGTGCATGGAAGTAATTTCTAGAAACAAGTGTAAGCATCTGGAGAAGTGACTGGGAAGCAATTCAAGATGCAACTAAGAAGTGATCCAAGATGCAAAATTGTAATTTTTTTAATGTAAACCCTATGCTATTGTCATTGAATACAAGATTTTTCTATGGGATTTAGCATTGATATTATAGCAAAAAAAAAAAAAAAAAATTAAAAAGATTTTGTATTGATTTTATTGTTTACATTAATTATTTCCAGTCCAATAATAAAGATTAAAATCGATGGTTTTCATAAAAGGTCTTCCATAGTCCGACTCAAAGATGCTTAGTTTTATATAAAAATCTCATGTAAGGTAAAATTCAAGGTATGGTCTTTATATTTTTATAAACTTGAACACATGATAAGATATTAATAATATTTGTCCATATGATTAATGACCACCTTCACATGATTCTTAAGTATTCTTTTTCGTGATTACAATAAGCAGAACCTATACTTCTCAAACAGATAACAATATTAGATCATGTAAATGAAGCACAATCAACTTTTTCATTATCGAAGTTAATCCTATATATATATATAGATAGATAGATAGATAGATAGATAGATAGATAGGTAGACTGAAATTTCTTGCTTTAAGATAGAATTGCACATACAGCATGAAGCTGCGCGATCTTGATATTTTTCTCCAAAGCATCAATTCCAGTTACAGAAGCTCCCATTCGGGCAAGAGGCTGTAAAAGCAAAAAAATATATATTTTTTGAGAAGATCACATCTGGTGGTAATGGAAAATATTACAAACATTTTTACTTTCATAGCTAAAACTGTGTATTAGTAATAAATAAGATTAAAGTGAAATGAGGCCATATTATTTGCATTCACAGTCCATTGCATCAGCATTATCTCACCACACATTTGAACAATATCATTCAGCTTATTCTTTTCTTCCTGAAAGAGACATACTGATTTTCAGATACATGTACAGATATTGTTGAAGGGAAGACATACAGTAAGAAGACCAGTTGATATGCTATCCAATAACAAGGCTCTGTAGCCAGGATAGTATCCCTGTTCAAAAACCATTGACTTGGAAACTTTTAACTCTGTGCATAGGAAAAAGATTCCAATCCAGGATGGTAGCCCTGTTAAAAAATCATTAACTTTTAAACTTTTATCTCTGTGCATAGGAAAAAGATTCTAATTCAATGGCTCTTCCACAAATCTGCAGCCATGTGCATTTCACATTCCTCCCCCATTGTTAAGCAGTAAAATGAAATCATCGCAAGCACTTTAGCATATGGAACATGTTGAAATATTAGAGAGAGTCACGGATATGATAGGAGGAGAACTCAGGAGGATTGCTAGAGATTCAAGTAGGATAATACCTCTGAAAGAATCCCTCCTCCACAACCAACGTCCACAATTTTCAGTCCTTCAAAAGGTCTAGCACAATATGGATCCTTTCTGAAAAAGGGTAAGTAACCAGCATTCCATGAATATCAAAGAGAGAACCATAAGTGTAAACAATCCGAATGATAGTCAATTTGCACGTAAAGCCACATAAAGAATACAACATACTTCTTGCAAGTCATAGCATGCTCAGAACTCCTAAAGACTTGAGAGTGAATGGTTGACTTTGAGTATCTCCAATAAAATAAAATAACCAATCGAATAGCTACTAGATTTGAACCGTTTACAGGTTTTATTTTATCTTATTGGCAATTTAAGATCGTATTAAAATAGGAGAAAGGGGTGAGAGCCCTCAATATACAAGAGATTGAAAAGGATAGCAGAGAGGCCTATACAAAGGAAAAAAAATGTGAAGGACAACAAAACATACAAAAATATATAAAAGAGAACCTCTTTGATCGTAATGACTCAACCAGTGTCACCATCGGTGCTTAAAATCAATGTTTTTAATATCCTTGAAGCCTTTGGAGGCGGACAACCATTTACACATCAGCCCAGAAATCTTACAAACCAAAAGCTACTTCGTTCGTATAGAGCTTATCCTCAAAGATATGGCCACTTCCCTCTTTCCATAACACCCAATGGATGACCAAAGGAGTTTTCCTCAATAAAAGCCTTCACTTCAGACCAGAGCTTTGATTCTCCATCCCAAAACATGGTCAAGCAGTGTTGAAGGGAATACCAAATCCACACCCAAAAAAAAAAAAAAAGATAGAAATTGCTACAGATTGTTAGCCCAAGATTTTTTATTTTTTTTTAAATGGTAGGAAATTTGTAGATCAAGAAGAAACCAAATACAAGCTTATTGTATCTAGGCATTTAAGAACTTAGTTCAGCAGTTGAGTCTAAAATCTTTATATTTGAAATTTTCAATTTATAGATTTGACAAAATTTAAAAATAAAAAGGCAACCTAAAGAATTTCTGACACCTGAATTTATCTCGTGACGAGTTCAAGTTTGTGGGATATCATTTTGATTTCAGGTAATTTCAAGTTTCCAACATTTGACAATTTCGAACTGTCTTATACATAATCTCCATTATTTTTATGAGATTTCAAAATTTCATCCTAATTTAAATATTTAAGACTTTGTTGCAGTGAGAAACATGAAGGTGAACTCACTCAAGACATGCAGATTTCCTTGCCATTGAAAGCTCTCAGGCATTGCATCACCTTGGCCTTCCTATTAAAGTTGGGCCCCTTCAATAAAGTTGAGCAAAAACCAAGCAATTGCACTATACAACCCAAAATTCTTTTAACTCTTTTCATTCCACAACTAAAAACTAATAAATTGCAATTATTTAGTTGGTGTGAAGTTGCATCTTTACTTGATAAGTAATGGAAATTTGTTAAAGAATAGAAGATGGATGAGAGATACCCCACCACCACAAACAAACAAACAAAAAAATAAAGAAAAATAAAAACTTCCCACAACTCTCTATTGATTACATTTTTTTTATGAATAAATGTTAAAGGAAAAGAAAAAAAGAAAAAATAAATAACCTTAGAAGTCAACAACTCTAGTTATATTAGTTGCAGGGAAGCTTCTGTTGGTGTATGAGGGTATATGGTATACACAAGTGTGAGGATAATTCCATCTGTCTATTTTTATACAGTATACCATACAGTATAGCAGTTATTTTCTGCCCCATATATAAACATACAGCCAGCGTATGAGAGGATATAACAGTCATACGATTTCTCTCTACGATTCTACCCTCTTCCTTTTCTCTTTTTCTTCTTCTTCTTCTTCATTACTTCTTCCTACTTGATCTAACTGATTTGCAGGTATCCAAGTATCTAATTCAACTTGGTATCAAAGCCCCAAGATCGCAGGAGATATGCTGTACCTCTACAGCTGGTGTCAACAAGCCATAGAGCTGATGTCAGCAGCTATAGGGACATCTAGATTGAACTCGATGATGTAAGTTTCTAAGAGATCTACCCAAATATCTAATGCAACTTGGTATCAAAGCCCCAAGATCGGAGGAGACATGCTGCACCTCTACTGCTGGTGTCAGCAAGCCATAGAGCTGATGTCAGCAGCTATACGGACATCTAGATTGAACTCAATGATGTAAGTTTCTGAGAGATCTCTAATTTAGACATATTATAGGGATGGTTCTGCAGTTTTTTGAGATGAAGAAACAAGTTTTGAAGAATTTTGTGAAAAATTATCGAAATTTCAGATTTGGAAATTTCACATGCTGGTTTGTTCGAACAGTTTCTGAGTTGAAGTTTTATGTCGTTTTGTCTCTTCTACAAGCATTTTCATTTAAAGAGGTTACCGCCCCCTTCTTTCAATCAATTTTTCTGATCAGATTTTGATCCATACATGGAGTCCTGGATCTGTGGTGTGTTTTGTGGCAGTCCTATATTGGATTAGTTTTCTTCATATCCTATTTGTAAAAGTCTATGTGGCTGGAATGGGTTTCTTTCTCAGTTTGAATGTATGGCAGCATTCTATTCTCTACCTTTTTTTTTTTTTTTGATAAGCAAGTGGGTCAGTTGTTAGTAATTAGCAGGTGAAAAACAGTTTAGAAACCAGGTCTGTGTAGCCACTGATAGCAGTGTTGTTTTTGACCTGCAGAGGTTCCTTTGAAGTTGTTTAGGGACTGTTGGTGGTTTTAGTCCAAAGATTAGGTTAAAAGAAAGCCATGACTCAAATATGTCTGGTGTTACAAATGTCGGTATCAGTACTACTGCTAGTGATTCATCACAATTGCATATTACTACTATTAAATTTGATGGCAGCAATTATTTGACATGGTCCAAGTCCGGTCTGATTTATATTAAGGGTAAAGATAAAGAGGATTATCTAACTAATGACATGGAAATACCTACCTCAAGTGATCCAAAATATCATAAATAGAAGACAGAAAATGCAATGGTTATGAACTGGTTGTTGAACTCTATGAAGCCGGAAGTTAGTGGGCTTATTTGTTTCTTGGGACTACGCATCATATTTGGGATGCTTTCTACCAAACATATTCAGAAATTGACAATACAACAAAAGTTTATGAATTCCAACAAAGTATTGCACAGTTCAAGCAAGAATATTTGCCACCGTCCATATATTATTCTTCAATTCAGAAGATGTGGGAAGAGTTAAAGCATTCCATGACTTATCGACCATCTTGTGTCAGAGACACTGCTGCTTACAAGATGCATGTTGAGGAGATTCAGATATTTGAGTTCCTAGTCAGCCTAAACCAAGAATATGAGCAAATACAAGTTAATATCCTTGGCAAAGAACCTTTACCGTCCTGAAATGAAGTTTACTCATGTATTCACTGAGAAGAGAGGCAAAGAGGTGTTATGAATATGTCCCCTGTTATAGAAAAATCAGTTCTAGCCTCCTTATCTCATGGGGGAGGCCATGGTGGTAGTGGTACCTGTGGTTGTGGAGGTCGATTGGTGATGTCCTCAATGACAGAGATAAGCTGAAGTGTGAGCATTGCAGTCGTACCAAACATACCAAGGAATTGTTGGGATCTCCATGGGCATCCTCAAGAGCAGTCACACGTCTTTTCAAGGTGAATGGATAAAAAATGCTCACCTTAACGAATGCTAACCACTGCTTCCTGCCAGGCGGCAGGCACATCAGCCCCGAAAGGTGAATATGTGCCTCCCAAAAAAGTGAAAATCACTTTTCAATGCTGATGTGTCAGCCCCTGACAAGGAGCAGTGATGAGCGTTTGTTAAGGGAAGCGTTCATAAACTGATCCCCTTTTCAAGAGGTGGATCTAGAGGAGTCAGGGTTGGTGGTCACATTGGAGGAGGTTGTCCTAGTGCGCACTCATTTGCTTCTACATAATCAGAATCAAGACTTGTAGAAACCTTTTGGTTCTACTAATGGTGGTTTATCTTGGGAGGAAATTGAGGCCTTCCAATGGTTCATAGCTCATTTTGAGACTCCTTTTGCAGCCCCTACTTCAATTGCACACTCAAGTACATCTAAGTCAACTCTTTATGATTTTGTCTCTTCTCTTCAAACCTCTTTGATTATTGACTAAGGAGCCTCCCACCATATGACCGGTATATTCTCTCTTTATTTCGCATTTTTTATGGGTCCTTATATTTTGTTGCCAGGCAACGCAATATTCATGCCTCACCTGATTTGCTTTTGTCCTCAGTTTTTCATGTCCCTAATTTTACATTGAATTTACTATCCATTAATCATCTCACCAAGAATCTAAATTGTTGTGTTACCTTTTCCTTCTTATTGTCTTTTTTGGGACTTGTCATCAAGCCACGGAATAAGAAACCGGTACTTGACGGTAATCTTGTTGACAACACACATCTGTCATAACCCATCCACGTCAATAAAGCAAGAACAATACATTGACTAAGATTCTCACTAATAAAACCCTTGTTTAACAATTCGTCAACATGTCTTTTGTGTTTGGCATATTCTGTTGATTCATGTGGTAAGCTAGTAGATTATACAACTGAGATACTAGCACCAAATCAATCTCTTGCTACATATTCTGCATTGTGGCAGCTCATTTGGAAGCTCCTCTAGGATCAAGTCAGAAAAATTAGACTTCTTAGCTTCTTGAGGAATATCTTGAAATGCTTCCACGGTTGGTTTGTCCACATTCTTCGCCACTACGGGCATAGACAACACCAGTCTCCTTTACTCTCTATCTCGAACTGGTTTTTGTTAAGAAGATGAAAGTTCTTCTTCTTTGGGTCGGCCTCTACCTTCGGGTTTTGTTGGTGATAACTATTAAGTTATTATCTGGTCATAGGCTTTAGGACAATCTTCTTATCATTAAAAGTGAAGGTACTGGTATCAAGCCTCCCACAACAGTAAATATCTTGGCCATAAAGCTATGGTTACACTAGCAATATGTATGTCACCTTCATAAGGATAACGCTGCACCAAATAGAGTTGGCATAATGACCACTTGGATAGAAACCGAGCATCGCTTGCTTATCAGGATAGAAGTATTATCTATACATGCTACCTTGTAAGGACTAGGATGCGGCTCTAGTGGTAGCTTTAGATGCTCCATTGTTGATTTGGAGACAACATTCATGTTGCTACCACAATCAATGATTAATTTCTTCGCTTTGCTCCTGTAACTCACCAAAGGTCCTAGATCAATATCTTAGAGAATACTGACCATATCATGCTTCAAAATTTCATCTAAATCTCTCCACTTCCAGGAGTGGTGATTGAAATACTAAGGGAATACAAAAATTCCAAATTTTTCACTAAATTCATTGAAATTTTCCGATATCAACAAAATATTGGAAAAAAGTTTTGCTGATAATAATTACTTTCGATTGGAATTCATCTGGCCAAGCTAAAAACAGCCCCTTAATCCATATTTTTGCCATAATCTTCTCTTTATGAATATTCCCCATAATCTTTGGTTTAGTTGATTCTAGAACATCTCCATTTAAATCCTTTTAGGTAATAATATTGAAAATTATATATTCTTAAAAATGATAAAACATATATGTATATATAAAACTGAAAATTATTTAAATATATACTAACTAGGTAAACTATTGCATATTTTGGTTATATAAGATTCTCTTACATAAAAGGAATAAATTAGGATGAAATATAAGGTAAAGAGTCCAATGCATGGTGTGGTATAGAACTAAAATTGACTAGGTCACAGAACACATGGCCGATCGAAAGGGTTTTCCCATCTGATGGACAGTCTAGTTTGGCCACATCATCCCTCGACATGGCTGAAAGAGACAGGTCTGTGTTGTAAAGGGTAGATGACCTATCTAGAGAACCTTTTCCCAAATAGGTTGCATATCTTCACAAATTTATAAAACTTGTTTATATACTAATTATCATGAAGCTTATAATAAACAAGGAAATTCAAAAAAATACTGCTTGCAACTGTCATGACCCAAAAGATGCATGCAAAAGGGGGAAAAATTCAATATAGTCAATCAACCTGAAATGTCGGCAAAGAGTGGAGCGAATGAAAGAGAGTCTTGTGGGGTTCATCACATGTAACGGTTTAAATGGCCCTTCAGAGTCCCACCTGCTTATTACATGAGAACAATACTGGCTTAAATATGCATCAAGACCACCATCTAAGATATACAATTCTTCACTAAAATAACAAATCTCTGTAAACTTAGATATGTAAATTAATAATAATATGGAATCATATGTAAATTAATAATAATATGGAATCAACAAACTCATAATCAAACACAGAGGTGGTGTCAGATAATTTCAGGTCTGCATTCAAATATGTAAAGGAAAACAAAATGCTTAATCATCTAGGCAAAATCTTTACCAAAAAATAAAATAAAAATCATCTAGGCAAAACACAACCAGAAGCTAACCAAAGAAAATAAGCATAAAAGAGCAAGAAACTGAAATTAACATGATGTTGATGTCAGAAACATCTCATTCCAGTAGATGTCAAGTCAGCCAATGACTAGGCAGGCTTTTAATAAAAAAATTCTTTACCCAGTGCCGGTCCCATAATTACAGGGTGCTGGGAGGGGTGGACAGGAAACAGACCAAACCATTGACTGGGCAGACTTAATAAGAAAAAAAGCAGAGTCACTAGATTCAAGTGGTAATGTGACTTTGCCATTCCAACATAATTTGTGCTTTTCCATTTCATTGTTATGGAACAGTATTGGGCAATAAAGAAACATGTCCATAGAGAATAACCAAAATGAGGATGTTAAGATGGATGAATGACTAGGCTACGAAGGATAAAATTAGGAAATGAATGCCTTCTTGGTAAATTACTCCAACAGGTGACAAGATAAGGCCTCATTTGATATGGTTTATGTATGTATATGTGTGTGTGTGTGTGTGTGTGTGTGTGTTTCATCATTCATAAG
>JAOXJP010018175.1:0-17434 GCA_025762735.1 Platanus orientalis | reverse complement strand
GATCTGGGTTGAAGTAGTAAGGAGGGACATGGCAGCTTGTAATTTAACGGCAGCTATGGCCCTAAACAAAGCAGAATGGCGGAACAGGATTCGTGTAGCCGACCCCAAATAGTTGGGATAAGGATGTTGTTGTTGTTGTTGTTTTTATTTTTGAATTTTGGGTCTTTAAAACATGCTGGTCGAGTATTGATTTAGTGAATGAAAATAAATTTTTTTTTGAAAAGAATCCGATGGCTAGGTCTTCTTCCTCATTCAACCTACTCCAAGGTGGATTCCATGGTGAGACTCTATGGATCCTTGGTAAGACTCGTAGGCTGGTAAGATGAGACTCCTAACCAGGTAGTCTTCTACCCCTCCTGTCCTTTCTTCTCTTTATTCTTCTTCTTCTTTAGTTCTCTTGCTGTTTTCCTTTTGAAACACCAAAGTCTCATGGTAGGAACCACTGACACGGGCCACAGGTACGATACGATACGATACAGACACATATGACAAATAGCTAATATTTTAAGCTAGATTTTATGATTAAAAAATTATAACCAGTAATAGAGCATGAGTCAATTAGTGGTAGAGGATTGTTCTTGACCAACCCTAGTTGTGAGATGGTCATGTGGTTATCTAACATACCCTAAAAAAAGAATTCGAAGAGGAGAGGACAATCGAACGCCAAAAAAGTTCATTTCCCAAATCAAAGACCGTGGTAATGAATGAAAAGAAGAAAAAAAAAGAGAGATAATTCAATTTGAGATTGGATAACCAAGAAATAAAGAAACCCTAACTTACTTGAAGGTTGAAGCGTATGCTGTGTTTTCTCATTCCCTTCTTTTTTTTCTTTCCTTTTTTTATATTATAATTAACGACTTTATTAAAAGAAAAAAGGCAAAACAAGGCCACAAGGCCTATAACTAAAGATCTGGAATAACATTAGATCTCATTATACTAGAAAGACCCACCCCCCGTTTATCTAATTTGTCTACAAGATCATTTTGGGACCTTAGGACAAGGGTCACCCCGCTGCTAGTAGCATCCACCAGCCACCTGATCTCATAGATAAAATGCGCATATTTCCAAGAACCATGGGAGCTTCCTAGTCCCCAACCAACCACAACTGACAAGTTGCTTTCCACCAAAGAAGCAAAAGAATGTAACTCATGAAGCTCCCAAAGCTTCATGAGCAAACCCATTACTTCAACTTTTGTAGAGTCCGCTGCACCAAGAGGGCCCGCAGTCGACCTGATAATCTCCCCATTGGAGTCCTTAATAACGCACTCAAAGCTACTTAGCCCAGGGTTTCTAAAGGAAGGGCCATCAAAGCTAAGCTTCAAAACTCTAGGGGGTGGGGGACACCAGCCTCTGACAGGGTAACTCTTTTTGGGAGAAATAAGCGAGATGCAAGTTTTCTAGTCACGCACAAAATCCGCCAACAACAAGCCTTGACATTCCTTAGTTACAAACAACCAACTTCCAATGTCCTTGATGATATCATTAATGAGCTCATTAAGAGTTTTATGCTTCTCCTCAAAGATTCAGAGATTTCTTTCCTTCCATAAGTTCCAAAGAACTGCATGACACAAAGAACCCCAAAAACACCTGCATTTCTCACTAGAACCTGCCACACGCCCCATATGAAGAAGATTCACCAACTCTGTTGGCATCACCTAAGAAATGTTTAGATTATTGAGGAATTAATTCCAAACATATCTAGAGTAGCACGAAAGAAAGTGATGCTCTAAAGACTCCCCTTCCTTTCTAGAAAGAACGCACCAATGGGGGGAAATAGCCATGTAAGGACTCCGTCTTTGCAAATTGTCCATAGTATTCACCCGATTAAGAGCCGTAGTTCAGGAGAAAGCTTTAACCCGAGGAGGAATAGGAGGCTTCCAAATAAAATGAGTTGGAAAATTGGGTTGGGAGGGGTTAGGCTTGAATAACAAAAGAAACACAGATTTGGAGGAAAAGAAACCTGAGGAATCCAAGTCCCAAATTCTTTGATCCTCAATAGAAGACGACAAAAACATATCATTGAGACTAGACATAAGCTTCCCCACCCCTTCCACTTCCTAGTCATAAGGATTTCTGGAAAATAGGTAAGTTCCATATAAGGTCATTAGGAGAGGAAGAGGTAACTTCTAAGACCTTGGTTTCTTTATGGCAAGTAAGCCTAAAGAGCCTAGGATAGGAAGCAGAAAGACATTGGTCATTCCACCAAAGATCTTTCCAAAAATGAATGGCATTACCATTCCCCACGGAAAACCTGAAATGAGGAGCAATAAGAGGGAAATGAGCAATAATGTTCTTGAAACGATTAGGAATTGAGTTGACATTCCAATCATTTGAATGATAGCCATACTTACTGCGAATGATGGAATGCCATAAGCTTTCTCTTTCCGTAGAAAACCTCCAAAGCCACTTTGATAACAAAACCACATTGTGCTCCTTTAGCCTCCCTATCCCCAAACCACCGAAGGCTTTTGGCCTACAGGCCGCCTCCCAATTAACCAGAGGCATTTTTCTTTCCCTTCCTCCTTCCCCGAGAAAATTTCTTTGGCTCTTTTCCAAAACCTTCACCATCTCTTGGATAGAGACATGTAGTAGACGAGAATATTAGATAATGCAGCTTTAATCAAAGTGATCCTTTCCCCCAACGAGATGTAAGAGTTTTTCTAGCCTGCCAATTTCTTGTTTACCCTCTCAACCATCGGATCCCAAAACACACAATATTTTTGGTTACCCCCTAAAGGCATCCCTAGATATTTCAGTGGCTAATGCTCCACCCTACAACCCAACATCTGCGCATAACGACAGACATCTCCCTCATCAACCCCCATTCTTGCTAGACTGGACTTCAAAAAATTCACCTTTAGGTTCGAGATTTTTGAGAAAATCTCCAGGATGTATTTCAAATGAATCATCTACTCATCTGAATCAGAAATAAAACATATAGTATCATCAACAAATTGTAAGTGGGAAACTCTGGCTCCATTCCTCCCAACACACAGGTCATCAAGTAAAGAACAAGAAACTGCTCTATCCATAAGGGCACTAAAAGTGTCAGCCACTAGGGTGAATAAGAAGGGAGAGAGGGGGTCACCTTGCCTCAGACCACGAGACGAGCTAAAAAAGCCTTTCGAGGCCCCGTTAATCATAATGGAGAAGTGCAGATGGTCCAAGCAGCCCATTATCCATCTGATCCATCTTCCACCAAAACCCTTCTTAGTAGGCACCCATCTCAAAAAATCCCAATCCACACGGTTATAAGCCTTCTCCAAGTCAATCTCACACACAAACCCCATTCTCTTTTCTCTTTTTAGCCCATCCACACATTCTGAAGCAATCAGGATACTATCCATAATTTGCCTTCCCTTCACGAACGCCCCTTGGGATAAATCCACCATCTTCCTCATAACCTTCCGAAGTCTCAAGGACAGCACTTTAGCAATAATCTTGTAGATGCTTGTAACCAAGCTGATAGGCCTAAAATCAGTCAACTCCACCACACATTTTTTCGGAATAAGCACAAGGAACGTAACATTGACCCCCAAGTTTATAATACCACTTTCAAAGAATTCCTTAAACACCTTCAATAGGTCTCTTTTGATGACCTCCCAACAATCCTGAAAAAATAGCATGAAGAAACCATCTGGCCTAGGGGATTTATCCTTTGCCATATCAAGAATTGCCTCTTTAATTTCCTCTTCCAAGAAGCAACCCTCCAAAAAATCCACATCCTCTTGATAATCGGGTGGGGGGTTATCGAGTACAAGGCCGAAAAATACCGAATCGCTTCCTCTTTGATTCTATTCAAATCTTCCATGGTTTCACCTTCAATAGCCAATTTAGAAATTGTATTCTTCCTGTTTTCCCATTTGCCATATTGTGGAAAAACTTGGTATTTCCGGCCCCCTCCTTTAGCCATTTACACTTGGCCTTTTGACTCCAATGAATATCCTCACATTTGAGAATCGCATCCAAATTGGCCAAAAACTCAATTCTTCTTATCTACCATACCAAGAGGGAGCCTCCCCTCCCCGTCCACCATATTCTCAATCAATTGAATATTTTTCCAAATCTCATTTTTCTTTTCGGGCAATCTACCAAAAGTATTGAGATTCCATTCCTAAAGGTTCTTTTTGATTAATTGGAGCTTCTTCATAAACCGAAATCCCTCCCAACCACCATCCGCATCTGTCTCCCACCACCTCCTCACATGATCGTGGAAAGTGTGATGAAGGGTCCACATGTTCTCAAACCTAAAAGGGGAAGGACCCTAATTAAGATTAGAAGAGTTAAGCATGACTAACTAATGGTCCGAAGCAATCTTCAGAATACCTTCTTGAAGAAACCAAGGGTAGGGATCCTCCCAATCATTAGAGACAAGAAATCTATCTAACTTGCATAGAGTAGGGGGATCATGACCGTTAGTCCAAGTGAATCTAGCATTGATCAATGGACAATCCTGAAGAGCACAATCGTTGACAAAAGCCCCAAAATCACCTGAGTGGTAACATTCTTATCATGAATAAATCTTGTAACATTGAAATCACCCCTAAAAACCCATGGGCCTTGCCAAAAACCACGCACATTAAAGAGCTCTTCCTAGAATAAGTGACAATTAGAAGGAGACGAGGGACCATACACTCATGTGAACATTTATTCGCACCCAAAGTGTACATCTATGAGCCTAATGGAGATAAAGAAACGACCCACCAACTCCTCCTTTTTATCCACCACTGAAGGGTTCCACACTAAAAGGACCATAAGACGGAATAACAATCCAAGTGGAAAGCTCTCTCCCTATAGTGTTGTGAACCAGAGCAAGGACCATCTTTGCCTTTTTCGTTTCCTGTAACACTACCGTATCCGGTTTGTATTTTCTAATACACTCCCTAACCGCCCTTCTTTTCTCAACACCTCCCAACCCACGCACATTCCAAGACATAATCTTCATAAGGTAACTAAGACTTTTCCCTTTCCCACTCTTGCAGACTTGTCCAAACATTCTAAAGTTCCATCATTTATATCCCATTGCAAATTTCAAAGTTCCCCTTTTCCTTTAGAAGCGTCTTTTGTAACAATATCGTTCGATTCAACCACAATCTCTTCCATGTAATCCAAAAGAAGCACTGCATTCCCATTACACTCAAACACTTTTAGACCCATGTTATTTATGAAGATATCAATCCCTTTAACATTCCCCTCCACCCTCCCTATGGCATTCCACATTCGACGAGCAAGGCTGCCCCTCAAACTGGCTAGGCAGAAAATGAACAGGAACATTGCAGGCTGGGTCCAGGGTATTAGAAGGAAGAGAAAGGGAATTGAATTGATTAAATTCAGAGAATGCAGAGGGATGAGATTGAAGCATACCTGTGCCATCAACCGATTGATTGTGAGAGAAATAAGGGAACAAATTAGAAAAACCGGTAATGCAATTGCCAAGAGAAGACTCCAAACCACCCTCCATGGCTTGTAGATAGGTACTCATACGAATTTTTCAATATGAGTAATTGTTCCCATCAAAGAATGGGGGTTTCGTAGTTGAGTATGCTTCTTCTGGGTTGGCCATTTAGAGTTCTCTACTCTAGGAATTTTATGATCTTTCCACTTCGGTGGTTAGACCGTTTTATGAGCAGCCTTGCTCTGATATCAATTGAAATTCCTATGTAAAGATCTTAGAGGGGGGGTGAATAGGATTATTTGAATTTTCCTTTTGAATTCCTTAAATTGAGTTTTTGATTGATTAATAAGTTGTGCTTTTAAATTTGTTTATGCTTAATTCAATTGCATGTGAGATTGAAATAATGCTTAACAATATAAATGAAGAATGTATATACACACACTACAAGCAATCACATATGAACACGAGATGTATAGTGGTTCGGCACAATGGCTTACATCCACTCTCAAAAGCTTAACTTGAGATATTTAATTTTATTAAGATTGATGTCAATACAATCAATGATAAAATTAGCAAAATCCTAGTCTACTTGCCAATTCAAGCTATACCTGGTGTCTCCGGCGGGTGCGGTCTATGGTCTATTATTTCAATGTTTCCGGTGGAAGGGATTTGGGTGTATACTACCTGTCTCCGGCGGTAGTGCTAATTCTCCCGGTGTCTACGACGGGAGATGTGTCAAAACTTTAAATAAAAGTTTAAGGCAATAATTACCTCCTTATGGGTTGATGTTGCTTTAATCATACAAATTGGGGTTGCTCCTCTTTGAGCACAATATGACTATCAAGCCCACCTTTTTTCACAAGGGTTTACACAACCTTTGATTTCTTCCACTTGGATATTTGCCTTAATTGGAACAAGGTGGAAGAGGGGAATGATCCTTCTTGGGTAATGATTTACCTATGAAGCTTGGAGAGACTTCTACAAGAATGGAGAGTTGAATCTCTCAATGTTTTCCCAATTTTTAAAGCAAGAGTGTAGTAGTTTTTTTTTATTTTATCAAGACCACTAGTTGCTCAATGGGTGCTTAAACCTTATATTATGGACGAAAATAATCAATGTCCATTGGATTAGAACATCTCTAAACGGTCAAATGATCTTGTCCATTGATTGCCAACGGATTTTTGAAGTTTAGATTGTTATACAGTGTTTCCGCTACTTTGGATCGAAGTGGTTCGATCCTGAATTGATCCAAATTCTCTGTAATCCATCTTAAAGTCTTGAGAATGTTACAGATGACTTTGGATCGTCCCCATGACCTAGGAAGGTCTGTGGACCTTGGGAAACCCGACATGGGACCTTGGTTCACCTTGACAACCATACAATACCTGATTTACCTTGTGTAGGCTCAGAATGGATCGTGAATTCTTTGGGATGACTCGCCGACTCCCAGGATGATCTCTTGAGGCTTCCTTGACGCTTGATGATGATTTTCGTGTAACTTAGACTCAATGACCACTTAGACTCTAACATGACTCAGTTCATGCGCTAGTCCATACAAAACACGTATTTTACAGACTCATGGAATTTACAACATATTACATTTACACTTTTTCCCCTTGCTGTTTAAATTATTAGAAACCCAAATCTTCTTGTTTATAACCCTTGGCAACATGGTAAACCCTCTTTGTGCTGATCTTGGGTTGCTAAACCAGAACCCAAGTATTGTGATTAAAATCCTGCGGCAGTCAGTTCTTGGTTCTGTTTAATACCTGTACCAGTGAAAGTAATCCTTTTGGTTTTGTTTAAACCTGAATCTTAAAGTGGCTTTGATATCCTCTCTTGTTGTCCCCTAACTCCTGAAATCCTGTGCCCTTCCAGCCATAGGATTGTCTTATTCTAATCTCTGCATGACCTTGTAAACTAGACCTGAATCTCCAATTCAATCAGCTACCATTCAGTCTTAATTTTGTTCCCTGTTCATCTTGTTCTTGACCCTCGCTTGCAGCCTGTCTTATTAACCTTGTTCAGTCCCCTGTTTTCCCATTAATCAGCCCTGTTATTCCACTTTCAAACCCCCATAAAACCATTTTATTTCATTGCTGATTTAGGATCTCACCCTTGTTAATTCAGCCCGTTGTCCTTGCTATATTAGTTTGTCTCAGTCCCTCTTTTAACCCCTGCTTTACCTTGGTTTTCAGCCCCTGTTAACCTCATCCCAGCCTCTGTTTAACCTCTCTAATTAAACACCTCTCTAAGTTTGCAAATACAACTATTTAGACCTAATCAGGCCTGCCGAACCTTATTAGTTTGCTGTTTAATTAGACCCTATTCTGTAGCCCTGTTTCTCCTTTTTATTGTTCAGTCTTTAAACCCTACAATCTGTCCCTTGTTAGACCTTTAATTACCCCATCTTTCAGTCTACAGCTTGTTTTACCAGCCTTTAAAGCTTTTACATAATCCTTGAATCTGAATTTCTGGAGCTTTAAGCAGTGCTTTATATTCTAAATTTTGTGGTTGTTTCTGAGGTGTGAAATCTTATATTCACTTCATCAAAACAGCAACCTATTGGTGTTACACAAGAGCCATAGGGTTAAGAATTTCAAGGTTAAATACTGCACTTGTTGGGATATTCCTTAAATCTAATGTGAGGCTGAATTATGTGGGTTTGATACCTAGTACCTTTGATTTTTTACACTTTGTATTTAGCATATATCTGTCGTTGTATTGGGGGCCCATAACCAACAGGAAACAGCTCATCTCTAGGCTGTCCTGTATCATTTTGTCTTCTTGCTTCTTTATAATTTCTTTTATCAATGAAATTACCTGTTATCCATAAATTTTTTATTTTTACTTTACTGGATACCTTCAACCTGTGTATCAACTCAAAGATTATTTGATGTGCAGTTCAAATTTTTAACAGTGCTTGAAACACTGGTTAGTTGTGAGAACATTATCTCTAAGACAGCATAAATTGGAATCATATCATTTTCTCTACTCATACCCTTTAATAATTCATCTCTAAGCATCTTATCCGAAATGCATCCTTTCTGCTCTACAAGTTCTCAAGTGGTTTTTAATTACTTTCTGCGTGTGGTACCTTATCATTCAACATAGGCTCAAGACTTCTAATTTATAAGGATGTGATACTTTCTCTTTTTGAGATTCTCATTAATGTAATCTGACTGAATTTCAGTCATGTGTTAAATTTGTGTATGGTAGACTGAATTATTATGGGCTGTTTGTATATAGAACTACTTAAGGGTAAATATCTTGGTATGTGCTGTTAGTGTGAGAGATTTGTTTTTCCCATCAAGGATTTGAATGTAAGAACTAGTTGTGGAATTGGATTCTACTTATTTCATTTCATCTTTTCATAGCCTTTTGATTGGTTGACTAACCTTTCTCAGTCTTCAATGTGGAGGCTCTGTTCTTTTCGTACTTTCTAAAGTGAAATGTGCTACTTGATGATCATGATAGAGCTTTCAAAAGAGAAATGCTATAAATCTTTATCAATTAGCCATGTTATATTTTTGTTGTACTGTTACACACTTCAATTGGCAAATTTTCTGCATCATGATTTATCATGCCATTATTTTCGTCTGATGTTTCTTTTTGTTCTCTTTCTCTAGATGGAAGAATCCAAGGCATTCACTGCAAAATCTGCAACATATTCATCTCAATTGTCACAAGTGGGCGCTGGTGCATCGGTTGAAAATCGTACTACATTCTTACAGGCTGCTCATAATAGGTTTCCACCAGAAAAACCAAGTCCTACACCAGTGTCTGCTGGAGGCTTTCTACCTGCTTCACCCACAGTTCATGTTTCTGCTCTAGCTTCTACTTCTTCAGTGAATCGATTGCCTGTTAATGACATGCAACCAGCTGTGGTGTCCAAGGGATTGACTAGCAGCTCTCTAGAAAAAGATTCTTCTTTAGCACCTCCTCGAATGGAAGGGGCATATTTCAGGTTGGATGGAAGATCAAATGGCCCAACTTATGTATCCCAAGTTCGAGGTGCAGTCCGTGTTCCTTTGTTTATTTAACCACAAAGGATGGTGAAAGAATAACTGCAATAACTGCTTTTATGTACTTACTATCTGAAGACTATTCATTGTCTGTTGCTGTTTACGTTAGTAAAGTTATTATTATTATTATTGTTATTATTGGGGAGAATAAGGTGGCTTGGATACTGGTGATATATCAACACTGTTGTAGGACACATGGTGGTGGTGCACATGCTGCAGGTGTTACCCACCAGATGGTTCAATTAGGAAGTACCTGTGCAAAAAGTGAATATTTTTTAATGATCCTTACAATCCTATTGGGTCTCATCTAGGAAACTTTGTTGGCCGCAAATCAGCCTCAGATGATCTTAACCATTTACTTGGCTGCTTTGTTGGAGAGAGGTGGGAAATATTACTATCAAAGCTTCAAGAAAGTTGATTGATCCAGCGATTGTTTTAATTGAGTCTTTACTGTTCATGAGATCTTTAAGTGAGACCCACTCCTTATATGTGCAGTGTTGTAAGGGTAGATTAGTTCATTTTCTTGTTGTCTTTTTGTGTGTTTTTGTTAATTCCTTAGAATAATATAAGAACCACCACTGTTTGTGGGACACAGACACAATCACCCTATTCCCTTATATTTCATATATTTCTTCTTTCATAATTGTATTCCCTCGTGTTTAAACTTTATCTATAGTCTTTTCAAACCAAAATCGTCTTCTCCTTTTTTTTCCTTTTCCAATTCTTTCTAGAATCTTTGGGTGTATTTGCTATGTTTATATCTTGGTGCAAATAGAATTAAGTTGGACTCAAAAGCTCTCTTTAAGTGTTTTTTTTTTGGGCGGGGGGGGGGGTTATTAAACTTCTTAACTGAGATGTAAGTGTTATCATCTCCTTACCAAAAGATTTTTCTTTGGATGAAATAAAAACTTGTATTACAAAATGGGGATGAGTGATCCCCAACACTAATACAAATTGAAACAAAACAAAAAGAAAATCTCTCCAATTTGCTATCTTTCCCTCTATGCTATTCTTGCAATGGTTGCAAAAAGAATAGAAAAGCTGCAAAGAGAGTTCTTGTGGAAAAACTCAAAAGTATGCATCCAATGGATTGGTATTCAATCTATCAGCCCCAAGCCAATGGGGTGTTGGGTATTTGCCCTCTGCGATCTATGAACAAAGCTTTAATAGGAAAATGGCTATGGAGATATGGAGAGGAAACATAAAAGTTATGAAGGCGGATTATCAAAGCCAAATATGGTAGCTGAGATGGTGGATAGAACAGTAAGATGGAGCAAAGATGTGGCTCTTCCATTTGGTAAGGAATAACAAAGTGGTATGTGGAGTTTCTCCTGTGTACAAAGTTCTAAGTTGTTATGGGCCCAAGATAAAATAGAAATGTTATAAAGAAGGATAACTCAGCAATCAAGGGGTTTTAGGGAAGGGTTATAGTAAGGATTGATCAAGGTAAAGGCAAGGAAACAAGGAGCAAAGTATAAGGTCTTGGGTAGGTGAAATCAAGTTCAAGTCTAATGCGGAACAGGGTTAACAGAATGGGTATTTGGGACGGAGTAGGATAAAACAGGGTCTATTCTAGTCCTGGACCGCAGGGTTTAAATGCTTTGGTGGGATCAGGTTTTAGGATAAACACGAGATTACTGATATTCAGAAGAAGGGTTGTAACTGCAGGCTCTAATTAGGTTTAAATAGGGATAGAACAAAAAGCCGACTTCTGGAGTTTATAGACCAGAACAGTGTTGGGTTATATGGGAAACAGGGGCTGAAATCGGAGGGTAAACAGAGGCTGATATAACAGGGTCTAAAGGGCGGTAAAGAGGCTGGCTTCTGGGCAGTAGCTGAGATCAAATCAGCAGGTGTAATGGGTTAAAAGGCTATTGGTTCAGGCTTAACAGAAGGGGAAAACAGGGTGTAGTCTGGTACTGATCAGTGGCTGCTTGGTAGATTTTATACGACACAAATATGGATTGAAAGGTTGCTATCAGGGACAAGATCTGCAGTTTTAAGAACAGGGACTGAGAAGGGTTTGGAAGGCCACTGATTATGGGTTCTGTGTGAGGGTAAAACAGCAATAGGTCTGGTCTGCTGCCGGGATTAATAAGGAATAAACCTAGGCAGATTTGAGTCTAACAGAGATCAGAAACAGTGTGTGTATAATCAGGGTTTAAAGGGTTAAAATCTAGGACTATTGTAAAGGAATATTATGGAAGTTGCAGTAGACTGATCTGAGGAATATCAGGGACTGGTTTCAGGTAGAAAACAGGTATGATTCCAGGGGTTGGGTGTGGGTTTAAATTTTCAGATGAAGGCGACCGGGTATGTGTTTCAGAAATTGCTGCTAGTTCCAAACTTCAAGGGTTTGCTCTCAGATCACTCACACAGCAAAGAAATTCTCTCTTTATGGTGCTGCAAGGGAGAAATCTCTGTGGTGATGTGTTTTCTTTAGAGAAACAGCAAGGGCAATTATGGGGGAAGGAGTCGCGGGTCTGCACTAATGGAGAAATCTGTTTCTCGATAAAAATCTTCAACATTCGCATGGTGTCGAACGGGACAAAGCTCAGGAGGATTGCCTACCTCTCGCTGCGGTCAAGCATGCCCCAATCCAAAATCTCCCATCAGCCTCACTCATAGTTCAGGAAGAGGGGCAGCTGATAGCTGGTGGGTGGGAGGACGAGCAGCTGGAGACCATGTGAAGGTCATCATCTGAACCAGCATGGAAGGTGGGGAGCGAGACAGGTCTAGAAATGGTGGCGGTTGCGGAATCAGTACTGGCTCTATTTGAAGTTTCGCTATGGGTCATCAATCAGATGCAAGCTGTGAGTAACTTCTTGTGAGTGACTTTTGACAGGGTTGAAAGGCAAGCAATTGAACTCTTCATGGCTTTGGAACGAGAGATCTCTATTTCGGGATCAGACAAGGAAAATAGAAGGAGAAATCAAGAGATGTAGGGTTTAAGGTCGACTTTCAAGGCTCGCTCCAGCGGCGCTTGGAGGATTCCCCCCCTCCAAATTCTATGAGTTTTTTTTTTTTTTTTAGGGGTTTTCTTGGGTTGTTTGTTGTTATTGATGGATTTTTCTATTTTATCATGGAATGTTAGAGGCTTGGGCAGGGTGGAGAAGCGTCTCCAGATCAAAGACAGTATCAATTTCGGCTTGGTGGACTTGATAGTGCTGCATGAGACTAAAACAAAGTCCATTACTCGAAATTTCTTACACCAAATTTGTCACTTCTTGTTTGTTGATGGAGTGTGTTTGCTTGCCAAAGGCTCGGTTGGAGGGATCTAGGTAGTCTGGGACATGGGGAAAATTGAAGAGTCTCAATCCTGGGTAAATAATTTTTCTGTTTCTATTCGAGGCAGAAGAAGAGGGTCGGAGGAAGAATGGGTTGTCACGGGTGTGTTTGGCCCTTGTACTGCGGAGCTGAAGGCTTTGTTTTTCCAGGAATCGATGGATGCTCGGGGAATGTGGATAGGCCTTTGGTGCGTCTGTGACAACTTCAACAAAATCCTGAGCCCAGAGGAGAGGACGGGGGATGGTAGCTTATCGCCTAGGTCTAGGTTGATCAGTGACTTCATGGATTCTCAGGGCCTTCGTGATGTCCCTATCTCAGGTTAGTCTTTCACTTGGTCTAACATGCAATCGCCCCTATCCTAAGCAAGTTGGATAGATTTCTCCTTTCTTCAGAGTGGGATGTGACTTTCTCGTTTTCGAAAGGTCTTGCTAGGCCGCGGCCGGTGTTTGACCATATCCCGCTAGTGTGGTGCTGAACTGAAAGATGGTGGGTAGTGCCCCCAAGCCATTTAAGTTTGAAAATGTGACTTCAATATCTAAACTTCGAGGCGCTTGTCAAAGACTGGTGGGATTGCTTTTCAGTATCTGGGAAACCGGATCAGAAATTGAGACTGAAGTTGAAGCTTTTGAGAGATTAGTTTTAAGGGGTGGAATAAAGAAACTTTTGGGCAAGTGAAGGAGAAAAAGAAGAAGCTTTTGGAGGAGATCAAGTTTTGGGATACAACTGAGGAACATGACAATTTGTCAAACTTCAAGAGAACCTCTTGCTTGGAGGGGATAAAATGGAGGCAAAAAGCTAAGGTGAAATGGCTAAAAGAAAGGGACCAAAATACTCGTTTCTTCCACATGATGACATCGTGTAGAAGAAGCATGAACTACATTCATTCCCTTATAGATGAAGCTGGAAATGAGGTGGTGCCTAATTATCTTAAGGACCCTATCACGACATATTTCATGAAATTGTATAAAGAGCCAGGTATTAGAAGACCTCAGTTGAATGGGGTGCAGCTTCCGTGAATCTTAGCGGCCACAAGGGTGTGGTTGGAAAGGCCTTTTGAGGAGGAAGAAATTAGAAAAGTGATTTGGAGCATTGAGGATGACAAAGCTCTGGGGCCGGATGGTTTCTCCATTGCCTTCTTCAAGCATTGTTGGGATACGGTGAAGTCGGACCTCTTGGAGATTATCGCAAACTTCCATGATAAATGCTTTCTGGACTTAGGAAATAATGCTTCCTTTATATCCCTCATTCCAAAGTCGGAGAGCACGAACAAGGTGGAAGATTTTCGCCCCATTAGCTTGGTGGGGAGTGTTTATAAAATTCTAGCTAAATCTTTGGCATGCAGACTGAAGGTTGCCTTAGTAGAGGTGATCTCCCCAAAGCAAAGTGCTTTTCTCGAAGGGAGACAAACGATAAATGGGGTGCTTATTGTGAATGAATGCATGGATGATGTGCTAAAAAAAGGGAGTCAGGTGTTATGTGCAAGCTTTGATCTTGAGAAAGCATATGACAAAGTTAATTGGGACTTCCTAAGCTATATGTGAGACGGATGGAATTTGGGAACAAATGGCGTAGATGGATGAAAAAATGTTATGACACTGCTTCTTTCTCTCTTCTCCTCAATAGATTGTCAGTGGAATTCTTCCATGGATCTAGGGGCCTGCATCAAGTGGATCCCCTATCTCCCTTTTTGTTCCTAATATTGGTGGAAGCGTTTGGAATGTTGCTTGCTAAAGCCTTCCATGGGGGGTCTTTTAGAAGGATTCTGGGTGGGCAATGAAGGACTGTTGGTTTCTCACTTTAGTTTGCAGATAGATAATACCTTCATTATGTGCAGAGCCTCCTCTACTCAGATGATTTATTTGCATTGCGTTATCTGATGTTTTGAAGCAGTTTTCTAATATCAAAGTGAACTTTCATAAAAGCAGACTGTTTGGGGTTGGGAATGTGGATAATTTGGATGGTCTAGCGGCTTGCTTGGGGTGCTCAGTTGGGTCTCTTCCCTCTACTTATCTCGGCCTTCCTCTTCAGGCCTCCTTTAAGAATGCTTCGGTCTGCAATCCGGTGGTTTCCTTAATCCAAAGAAAGCTGGCAGGATGGAAAGGGAGCTACCTTTCTAAGGGAGGAAAGCTGGTGCTGATTTAGTCGGTTTTGTCAAGCCTACCTACCTATTTTGTCTCTTTTGACTATTCCCTCTTCGGTGGAAAAGAGGATTGAACAATGCCAAAGAAACTTCTTATGGGGCAAGGGAACTCAAAATGATGGGATGCACTTAGTGGCTTGAGACGACATATGCAAACCAAAGAAGTGGGGAGGGTTAGGTATCAACCATATTCGTGAGGTGAATAAGGCCCTTCTCTCTAAATGGCTTTGGAGGTTCGGCATGGAGCCTAATAGCTTGTGGCGGCAGGTGATTGCTAGCATGTATGGCATGTTGAATGATTGGGAAACTAAGATCCCTCCTTCCTCGCATGGGTGTGGTTGTTGGAAGGCAATCGTGAAGGGGAGGGATGACTTCCTCCGTGGGATTAGACATGAGGTAGGCTTTGGGTCCAAAACTTTATTTTGGAAGGACAAGTGGTGCATTCCAGTGCCGCAAGGATGCCAGGGTAAGCGATTATTGGGTTTCGGAAGGGAATGCAGGCTCATGGAATGTTATTCTGAGTAGAAGTTTGAATGACTGGGAAATTGAGGAAATGGGCACTCTTCTTGGGGTGATTGATTTGATTCATTGGAGAGTAGATAGTGAGGATCGGGTTGTGTGGTAGTTTTCTATCAATGGCCTGTTCACTGCTAAATCCTGGAAGGAGGTTGGATGGGCGGGGGTGGAGGTGGATCCTCTTTGGAAAATCATATGACAACTAAGTGCTCATTCCGAAGTGACTTTTTTCCTTTGGATTGCGACGAGAGGTCGTTTGCCCACCATTGATCTTCTCCAGCATAAAGGGATGGTCCTCCCGAATGCATGTCTTCTTTGCTTGAAGGAAGTGGAAAAGTGCAGACCATATATTCATCCATTGCCCGTTTACCATGGAAGTCTAGGACAGGTTTCTTAGAGGGATCGGCTTGGTCTGGGTCTTTCCCACGGATTTCAAGAGGCTACTTCATGAGTGGAGGCTGTATAGAATTTCTAAGAAAGGTCGGATCCTGTGGAAGCTCTTTTGTCCTGTTATTTGTTGGTGTATTTGGTTGGAAAGGAACCAAATGGTGTTTGAAAGAAGCCTAGAGCCAGCTCTAAATATTTACAAGAAGGCCAAGGACCTAGTATGTTTTTAGGGTCTAAAGTGCAAGCTTGGGGAGGACTATTCAATGGTGTTTGCAAAAAGGGGTTGTCAAATTTTTTTCTTTTGTAGCTAGTGCTTTGTTTGCTTGTTTCTATCTTTAGGTATTGCTCACCCTTTTTTTCGTAATGAAAATTCTTTTATCAAAAAAAAGTTAGGCCTGGTCGATGGTCAAAGAAGAGATTTCTGGGGGTTCTGGTTAATGGAAGCAACAAGAGAGTGATGGGAAAATTAGTTTACAGGCTTCAAGGTTCAAGAAAACTATTCAAGAAGGTTTCTTGAAAGAATCTCAGGGTTCTTTGTTGCCTGACTTGCAGAGAAAATCAAATAAAAAAAGGAGGAGAAGAAGAAGAAAATAAGAATAAAGTAAAGAGATTACTTGGTTCTTGATGGGGAAAACCCTACCTCTCAAAATCCAGCTCTAAGCATCCCACTTAGAGTCCATGGAATCTCTATCATGGATAAACCCAACTGTGGATTAGAGTGAAGAACAATTGATAGGTTCAAAACAAACTTTTATTATTTCTTTTATGATCGATTACAATAGAGAGACCTCTCATTTAAAGGCCAACTAACAAAAGAATTGAGAAAGTTTCCTAAATTAGAAACCTAGACATACTAAGACTCTTTCTTAAGACTTCTAACACAACTTGCTAAAAAAGAAAACAATCAAAATTAGCCAAAATGTGGGCTGCCTAATGAAGTACTTGACCAACACTTAATTTAATAATAACAAGGACTTCTTTTAAATACTCAAATACAATAATTAAATTGACAACCATATCCTAGACTCCAATAAGACATGAAATATTAAATAAAATAGTAAAATCACTCATGAAGACTCCCAATCAGCAACATAAGCTCCACGTGATTTGAGGACAGGTGTCCTTCCTTGCTGTCCATGTGTGGACCCCATCATAACCTGCGGGATATAGCCTTTCTTTGTGACTGATGTAGGATGATACCAAGGGCTCAATTTAAAGTCCAAAAGAGATATAGTGGAAGCAAGAATAAAAGCAACAAACCAATAATTGAACTTTAAGTACATTTAATTAATCAAAATTTTTAGGACAAATATAAGAATTGAAGAAGAAATTCAAGTAGAGAGAGTTAGAAGAATTTAGACAAGAAAAAAATGATAAAAGGGATAAAAGAAACCTAGAAGGGTAATCATGGAATTTTTTTGGCAGAACCTTGAAATTATCAAAATACCACTATTGACACATTATGAAATTTTGAAAATTTATGGTGGATTTTAATGTATTTGAGGGTCTTATGGTTAAATTTCATTGATTTTTTTTATAAGATTTGCTATGTGAAATCATAAAATTTTAGACCTTGGATCTTTAATGGAGATTTCGTAAAACCAGTGGAGAATCTTTGTTTACAAACTAGTAGGGAAGGAGGAGAATCAAGAGGAGTTTGGGGAAGAAGAAAGGGGATACATG